>JAQFZX010000977.1:0-39192 GCA_034682405.1 Hydroisotoma schaefferi | reverse complement strand
CATGTTAAAAAATTAAATTTTCCCTATCTTGTCCATGTTAATACAATTTATAATTTTTCCTTCGAAACAATAATTCCTCAGGGGAATTAAATCGGGAAATACGGTAGTTAAATAACTCGTACATTGTTAACCAGGAGGGGAGTTAAAAACAAGAAGACCGATACTTTATAGCTCAAGTTGATATTATTTCAGTAAGGTTGAGATGAAAAATCTATCCTATGGATTTTATGTCCCAGATAAGAAGCATTTATTACTCTCCGGGGGATGACACAACGGCCGGTCATGAATTCGTATTATTCGTGTCAATCTCGTATCATTTGTAAGCTGGACTGGCAACCGGACAGACATGAAGTTTCTCATCTCATTGTCTACTTTACTAACATATCTACGTATTCCTACCTCTGTTCTGCCTATATTAGCTCAAGAGTAAAATATTGCAAAATTTAAATGATTTATCCCCAGTCAGCCTTCTTCAACCACTCACACTCTCTAGACGATAATGTATCATTTCTCTTAAAATTGTATTTTTCCCAAATAAAAGTAGCAGTTTTGTCACTATTTCTAAAACACAACACTGCGGATGTCATAAAGGAATTCACCTACCTATATAGACATAAAAATGAATACCTTTATGCATTTTCGCAACACCAGTTTTCTAAAAAGCAGGTACAGGTAGGCAGTATCATTGGAGACAATTTATTCATAGCGAATAAATTTGAATTTTTCGTCATAGAATCATCCTTTTTTGCCCTTCTTTGTTACAGTAATAATTTTCTTAAGTTGCAAGTTGTAAAAACCCCTCTGAATATTTTTCGAATTGCAATATATCATCCACTGCAACAGATATAATGGTCGTTTTTGAAAAAGTTAATCTTATTATTCTGAAACCTAGATAGATACAAAGTGCAGTAGTGCAGAGCAGAAGTATATTAACTTAATTTAAGAGTTCAGTACGAGGATTTTTATGTGTCAAGTTTGAAAAAAAGTTAACACGATAAATGCAATAACATCATCTAGTAATAAATAATAATATAAACTCTTCGTCTTCTGTAGTAAACCGTCACAAATTCCAATAACCTGCATCCCTTCAATCCAAGGTTAATGCTGCTTAAAGCAACAAGACTCAAATATAAAATGATTGCGACAAAGTAGAAAGTTATGAAGGAACATCTTTTGCAACAAAATTGTTTTCAGTTCTTTACAAAAAGCACTCTACGAAATTGATATTATCCTGAATTGACTTCTCCGGTGGAGGACAAATTGGATTCATGTTTTATCAAAGAGCTTAACATTCTTTAACTTTATTACTCCCATACCAACCCATATTTTGCATTTACGCAAGCAAGGCGTGAAATATTATCTTCATTATTTTTAGCTACATTTACAGAAAACTTGTACCAAACTCTGTTTAAAGAAACGGCTTAAAACTGTTGGCTTTTACCGTCTCATGTCCGTTTCAATACTCAAGTCCTTCATAAAAACTCACGAAAGTTGTAAATCGGAATCGAATGCTGAAATATGAGGAAACCTTCAATAAATTGTCTTACTTACTCACCATATATCTTCGAACAGAAAACTCAATCTTTTTAGCCCCTTTCGAAATTTCTAACAGTAGCCATCTTTATTATTGCAAAGTACAGGGGTCACCGTTTCGGAATATACGGTAATTGCTTATATTACATTAGAAAGGAACTGTATTGTATTTTGTAAGGGAAGAAATTGTCATTCCTAAAACAAATTGGGTTTCTCCTTATTTACCGTATTTCCGGAAATTACTACCCCCGGAGAGTTAATTTTCAAAGCAAAAATTGAAAAAACTTTTAACATGGGAATGGAAAGGATGGGGGGATTTTTTTCCAGGGGGAGTAATTTCCGGAAAAACGGTATATCTATCTTACCGACTAAGAACTAAGAGTTTCTTAAGAAACTTTATAAGTACCGTATTTCCGGAAATCACTCCCCCATGGAATTACTAACCCGGCTTAAAAATTTATATTCGCCCTATCTTGCCCATTTTAAAAGTATTTTCAATTGCACCTTTGAATTAATACTCCCCAGGGGAGTAATTTCCGGAAACACGGTTTATGAGAGTAGAGATCTATCTCAAAAGCTTTGATTCTACATATAAATACTGGGTTCATTTATTTAAAAAATGTAGAGTAGAAAGTTAAATGAGATTGCCCTCGGGAAGATTATGAATGAGATCAAATAAGGGAAAAGTTGAAGTAAAGGAGAAGAAAAATGGAGAAATGATATCTCAAAGATACGAGAAGCGTATAAGATATCATATTTTTACTCACATTTCTTTCTCCAAACTAGGTAGGTATCTACACTCACTCACTCAATAAGATGTAACCCACGACGGAGGACTATCTAGTCTAAATTTTCAGAATTTCACTACGGGATGTTGTTTCTTCTTCGTGAAATCAGTTGAACCTTTCAACATCCATTAGGCCTAGTGGTAGCAGCCTTATCATAGCTTAAGGCAACGTAAGTCGACCCGCATTGAATCATAAAATAGTAAATCCTCGGTTTGAAACTTTAAGGTAGAAATATCGGATACTGTAAAAGATCGAGATTTCTGGAAACACTAAACATCGCTATGCTAAAAGATGGTACTTAAATAGAGAATTCTATTTATTAAACATCTTTAGTTGAAACATTCAGTGGAAGTAGCGAAATCACTTGGACGATTTTTCCGTAATACTATTTCTCAAATTCCCAAAGTCTGCGAATCGTTTGTTTTGATCATTAGAAGAATTATACATTAACATGAGACGGAGTAGTGAATGAAGGCTCTAGTAAAGTACCGTATTTCCCGTTTTAATTCCTCCCCCGGAATAATTCCCCCTCCGGTTTAATTCCCCCCTACCTTTTCATGTTGTAAGTCCTATCTTGTCCATGTTAATAGAATTTCTAATTTTCCCTTCGAAGTAATAAAGCCCCAGGGGAATTAAAACAGGAAATACGGTACCTCGGTATTTGTGAAATAGAATACTACACAAACTGGACGCTCTTGTCTAGCACTTGTGTCACTGTGTGAGTAAAGCTGGTTATTTTACCATACCAAAATTTAATAAAAGGTCAATCAAGTAAGATGTACAAGTCATTAAAAATGGAATCAAGAAAGCTGGCATAATCAACTATGAAGCTAACGAAGCCCTGGACGAAGCTACGGAGTTTTTGAATATTGAGGATGAGCTTTTTCAACAAACTGGGAGCACCTTAGAGTTTTTAAATGATGACCCTGATGGATTTATTGTACACACCGAACAAGAAAATCATTTTATTTTATTGAATTGAATTGAAAATTTGATATCATTGGTGTTGGAATATTGTAAAAAAGGCTGACTAAATAAATAAAATACCTCCTTTGCATGCCTCCCTCGTTTAGCCTTCCGCATCCTTTTTTTGACCGACGGAAAAAAATTCCGCTATAAGCTGCGGCATATGGTATAGGATTTAGGGCATTTTTTTAATAAAATTTGCATTCTTGCCCAATCAGGTCGGATCCAAACGTGTACCAAGGGCAAATGAAGTAAGGCAAACGTTGTTTATTTGCAAAGCTGCAATAAAATATGACCTATACCCTCCAGCATTAAAGACAAAATTTGAAGTAAAGAAACAATAATGACAAGGAATCTAGTTTGAATATGTGTGCATTAGCAATTCATACTGGTGCAGTAATTGTAAATATTTATATGCATCATGTAAAAATATTGCAAATTTAGTTTGGAAATCACGCTACGCACAAAGTGAAATGAAAATGCTTATGACTTAATTGCTAAATTACTAAAAATAAGTGATAGAGACGTGATCAGATCTCCTGTGAATGTATTACGTCATTTAAATATTAATGTTCATGCTCTAATATTAATGCTCTGTCACGAATAGAGATGGACAGAGACTACTGCAGAGAGTGTCACCTTTTTTTGCACCGACACATTTTGCAAAATATAGGTTTTAACTTGTGTAGCCTGGGGCCTAAGCTGAGGTCATAGGTCACCAGATATTCTAAATGTATTATTGAATCTTCCATGACTGTATGAACCACACCAATAAATTTGAGATTTGCAACCGATCTTTCAGTTACTTTACTATGGTATGGTAGCCTATCCACGGGATATTACTAATAATAATCGGTATCAAATGCCACTTAAAAATACAACGTGACCGTAAGTGAATATTGCTGTACGTTTGGTTTTGGGAACCGGATGTTTTCCTAGCAGTAACAGTAATAAAAAGAACCTTGAAACCCGTACACCTCATTAGTACTCCTTCAGTGATTCACAAGGAAATGGCTCACAAACTGGTTAGTGGTTAAGCATGTAGAGAAGACAAGAAGATGGCCTTACCTGAAATTAATAAAAAAGAGATTTGTTAGCAAAAATTATCTTGAATTAATCCATTAAGTTTATCTTTATTTCATTCTATTGTAGATGCGTTTATTTGGACCGATTTCACCTCAGTTTATTATTAACGCTTATCGAAATACCTTTCCTTATTCCCTTTAAATACCTGACTTTGACTTTAAGTTCTTTAGTTCTTGAAGAGCTACCGTTCTTAAGTAAATATCGAATAATTGTACACACGAATCTGATACATATTGCAGTTAGTTGTCAGACTGTTAGAGACAGTCATACAAATGCGTCTTTATAAATGACATCTTCTTTAATGACAACAGTCAATAGTGGAGAAGCTTAACTTGAATAATCTCATCAGAAACGATCAACCAACCACCATTCATCCATGGCATCATTATCCATCCAATTCTCATCCCTCTGTCTATGTATTTTCCCGTCTACCTGGAAAAAGAACCTCCCATTTTTTGAAACCCCAGGGGAGGTCTGGTGAAAGATGTTCCCATCAACTAGACCAGCACATAATCAACTAAACTCATCACACACAATCCTAATCCCCCGTCGTTCTAACGCAACATCATTACAATATGCTGGACAATAGTACCTATTTATAGACTGTCATCATTACTTTCTCCATTTTATACAACTTAAGGCTATCCTAGCATTTAAGTTTGCGTGAAACTAAGCCTCAAAGCCTCCAGAATTGAAGAACACCGTATATCCTTAAATACAGTGGCTAAAATTCAAACTCTAAAGGACTGCTTAGGGGTACATGTTTAGCAAAAAACATACAGGACTAGATACTATTCGAAAAAGCGATGCTGTAGTTCATGAAGACATGGTATACTACGATAGGTTTCATTAAACACGAATCTTCCTGAACTTCCTTCAGATTCTTTTTCCTGTCAAACCGAAATAGATTAAAACCTCATGGGGATATTGAGCCAACTGGACAGCCGTCATTCATTCTCATTTCGTCGCCACTCCCCCTTCCTCTTTGTTTGAATAGACTGAAACTCATCCAAACTGAAGAAATTGGGTTTCTTCCCTTACTTTCTTATTGTACGTTCTCCAGTTAACTCATCTCAAGAAGATGAAACTTGTTCGGAAAGTGTAATCAAACAACTCTCCCCATTTTCAAGCAGTTGCACCAAACACCAAGATGAGAATAAATATGCATTTCTCCGCCTTCACTACCACTACTAAAGATACTTACATTACTTTGCTATTCTAAGATAAGCTTTCATGCCTTAAACTAAAGTAAACAAACAAACAAACTATTCTCGCTGTGTATTTAGCTCAGTATAACTGATGGATGTAAAGTAAAGTAGGATACTTTAGTGGGAAACTCATGCAAAGCAAAATGAAAAATTCAAGAGGATACTTGAAAAAACGAGAGAGAGAGTGCAAACAATAATACCGACTCGAGGCAACAGTCGTCATTGGGAAAGCTGGATAAAAATAATCATTTTGGAGGAGCCTTCAGTGACGTTGGTCGAATTACTTTCACCCTTGAAACTTTCTTTTTAAAAATTGTAGTATATTGGATGTTATTTAGAACCTAAATTTATTTATTTATTTAGATGATAATGATTAAAATCCGTTTTATTCTTAACTTTATCTGAACACTTAGTTGCGTTTGAAAGGTTGCAAAGTATATGTAGTCATTCCATAGATAATTTTTGTAGTGCTCTGCTTTCCAATTTGCAGAAAAGACAAGTTTGAGCAAGTTCAGCATTTACATTTTATTTTTTTATTTTGTGAAACACTTTGTTAGTTCCGTGAAAGCAAATATTTATAAAGCTGAATTAGATTAGACTTTGAAAGTATAGTGGAAAAGGGAAATGTTTGGAGAAAGTACCAGTGATTTCCGCTGACCTGGCCATCATACTTTTAACCTTGTTGTCCTAAAACTGCTCTAAATTCGTCGTTATTAGGTCCGAAGCAATTCAATTCCCAATTGATGACTTTCACTAGTAAATAGAAAGGCTACAACAAACAAAATGAGACGAACTGCTTTAAAATTACGTTTCTCCAATACAAACACAAGACATTGAGATAGATAGTACTTAAACTCAAACTTTGTGAGTATCCAACTTTACCTTATTGAACTAGAAGTCATATCGTATCATACAAATAATCATGATGATTATGTGCATAAGTCAAAGACATATTTACCACTTACTCCACATACGAAGCATGTCCTTTTGTTAAATAACAACGAACCAGAATAGCCAAATCTGACTACGAAAACATGAACAAAGTACCTATATATTCAAGCACAACCAATAATAGGTAAAGTGGACTTTTTTCCGTAGGAGGGGAAACCCATCCAGTTTTTAATAGAATTACACAAATTCTTTCTCTACTACTTTTACAACAACAACTCCCATTTTTTTTCATCATCCACGACCATCTTATCTTGGAAGAGACTTAAAAAACTCATTTTGAAACGGGGTTTGTGTATCTTTCCCTTTGAACGTCACTTTGTCTACGTAAATCTGGGCGTCTTTTCCCCGTTTTTCGTTTGTTTAAGATTCCAATATTTATTTTAGCACAAAGTTTTCTCACGGAGGCACCTACAGGAAACATAAGTGGTTGTTTTTTGATACTCAAAACATTTCTCAAGAGTCAGGATCTTTTTGTATGGTTAATTTATTTTTTCCATATCAAATTTCTCTTAAATCTACAGGCAATAATAAACTATACTACAGTTACTACCACCTAAAAGGCTACACATAAAAGTGCCTCTTTTCTTAACAGCTCTACAGACCTTTCTGTCTTTTATTACTTTTCCATCGCTATACAGAAAGTCGACATGATATTGGCAGAAATGTACCGTTTTTTATTTATTTTTCATTCCCAAAAATTAATACTTAATCCATAATTTCCATCAGAAGAGAAAGTACCAAGAAAAATTACCTTACCTAGAAATATAAAACGGACACGCCCATAGTTTAATTCCTGTATTTGTGTTCCATGTATTCATTTTCTGGGTTCACCTATACAGCACACACTCTGTGCACGAATAGTTTGACATGGATTTTTATTCTAGAAAGTAGTACCAGCCCACCCAATATCCACCTGTACAAAGTCTCCATTTCTTTCATCTCAAGGAATTTCCTGCCTGATCATTTACTACTAATTTCTACTATACTTCCATACTATACAGGACATAGCATATGAAGGTCAAATGAATTGTGATTTTGAGCCTGACCCAAACTGGCCACAGGTAATCAATCACCCTTAAGACCAGTCCAACTGACAGGCCCGATACTGATTGCTCAAACTACTACACTTTTCAAACATTCTTTAACGTATGTTTAAAAAAACTAGTAGTTCTTCCATTACTATTCCAGCTCAGAAGATAAGCTGTTACTACTGTAGGTACCACTATTACTACTACTCCTACTTATACAACTACTACTGCTACTAGTATTGCTACTCCTACTACTACTTCTACTACTACTACTTGTACTACTACTACTTGTACAATGATTACCAGCAGCACTGCTACTACTTCTACAACAACTACTAAAATTACTATCAGTAGTTTAGCATTGCGTCCTCTGGCAAGCCCACTTTTTTTAGCATTTAATCAGCTAATACTTAGAGGAGAGAAAGTAAATAAATATACATAAACCTTATCTAACTACGAGTAACAGATTGTAGACGGGCCACGATTGTGAAAGCAACAGATTTCTTCAAAACTTAGGCAGGCTGAGAGCTTTTTTGCCTTTTTTCAATTTACTTACGAACCTGGTTTCTGTCTGCCTGCCAGCCATTCTTTGGCTAAGAGACTTCTTTCCTATCTTTGCAATCAAATTGAGATCAAGTGATGAATAATCCATCTTCAACAACAACATCGTTGGTTTACATCAAGAAGTGGTGACGTTCAATATAAAAACCGAAAATGCTCAGACTGAAGAAATAATCTGACAAGAACTGGACTGTGCCTATAACTATAAACCTATTTAGTTATAGAGTTACATTCCATTCCAATATAGAACCTAAATTGTATGCAAATAACCTTACTAAACCTTAAGGTAACCTACTGAGGAATTTATTGTTAGAATTTTCTTTCTTTGATATTGTGCAAGGTTCGGGAACAAATGTGGATTTAATAAATTCGTTGCTCTACAATACATGCACTAGTAGTGTTGATAGTGCCTAATTTAACCGAGTCTACGGTCGGATATACCACGGCAGGATATACCACGGCAGGAGATACCACGCTAGGAGATACCGCGGTAGGAGATACCACGGCAGGAGATACCACGACAGGAGATACCACGGCAGGAGATACCTAATGGCAGGAGATACCACGTCACGAGATACCAAAAATGATCATTCTTATTTATTTTGAAAAACATATCGCTGCATTGGAATTGGAAAATAATAGCAAAACATATTTAAATCGGGAAATGCATTCTATCATTCTACTTGCTAAATCATACCCACCACTGCACTACTGCTACGGCATCCCCTTCTGCATTCTGCTACTTCTTCTACTTCTGATGTATGAAAATTGAAAATCGATTAGCATGAAATACCCCTTTTACTAAAAATATCTCCATTGTCCAAAATCGTATTTAATTGTGCTTGCTTGTTCTGATTTACTTTACTTGACTTTAACTCTAATTCATGCATTTTAAAATTCGATTTGCATAGCAGTATGCCCACTAACCAATTCATACTCATATTTATCATATTTTTTGTCGTGCATCTTCTGCTCTTCTAGAAAATGTAATCATAAGTAGAATCCCAGAATATGCCGATTTTAACATGTTTTGCTATTATTTTTCAATGCCAATGCTACTGCTATATGTTTTTCAAAAAAATTAAGAATTATCATTTTTGGTATCTCGTGACGTGGTATCTCCGGTCGTGCACCCATTTAACCAGTCTTTTTAGCTAAAAGTAACCAGAGTCAAACAAAAGACTGTTCTACGAAATTGAGTTGTTTAAGTGCAAATGCACAAACCAATTACAATCGTGTACATTTGTAGTAGCCAGATTTATACGACAATGAATTTAGATAATGAACTTGTGAGTTGCCGTGCTTTACATTTCTTCAATCGCGGGCCAAAACTCATGCTCTGAAACGACCGAAAGACGAAACAAGTTTGAAATATTACAATCGCATTTACAGCTTTTTACCCATGTCTAAGATCGTTAAGGTGTGGTATGCTACTGTCCACATTTGCAAGAAACCACATTTCCGTGAAATTATGGAGCTTGACGCTCAGTAGAAAGTACACTAGAAAGCAATAATTTCCCCACTAATGCCTTTTCAGGTCATAATAATTCCACCCGACTAGAAAAGATTATGATTAATCCCTTTCTGCACACATGACATCCCATAAGCCTTTACCTACGTGTATACCTAAGACAGATACCGTATTTCCGGAAATTACTCCCCCCTGGAATAAAACCCCCTATCCTTTCCATGTTAAAAATTAAAAGTCGTCCTATCTTCCCCATGTAAAAAGTTTTTTCAATTTTTGCTTTGAAAATTAACTCCCCCGGGGGAGTAATTTCCGGAAATACGGTACTTGCGAAATAAAAGCAATAGCAGAATACCAACCAATACAATCCGAGGGGGGTACGCCAACCCTTACTGTTTACATAATGTGTTAGGTAGGTTAGAAGCCAGAAAATTTAAAGCCAGAAAGCCAGAATGCTTATAAATTCAGAAAGCTAGATAATTCTATATAAAAAAGAGTTTGCTGTTTTCATTGCTACTTTCCAGTCACTATCCTCTAGTTTGGTCTTGCTTAGATGTCTAAAATGCTCCGCTATGTTAGGGTTTGCTACGTTCATTCTTTGGAAATTCTGTCCTGTTTTTGTCGCCACGTTCTGTTTATTCTATAAGAACGTGACATTATTCTTCAATGTCCTTCAAGCCGTTTTTTTTGTTCTTTTAAAAATATATTTCTAGCTACCGTATTTCAATTTCTGGCAAATATGTTCTGGTTTATTACCGAACACTGTCCATGAAGTGGACATAAAAATCCCACTACTCGTTTCTAAACTTTTTCTGTGTCGTCCCCTCCCAACCCCAGAAAAGATTTGACTATTCAGTTCAAGAATAACAACCCTATTGCAAATTGCTTTTTTATTTTTTCCAAAAAGAAACTTATTTGCACTTTTTACTTTGAAACTAGAAAATCTACACTCAGCCTTGCCATTCCCCATTCCATTCGATTCAGTCATTTCAGCTGGTGGTCGAAAAACAGTGTTATGTGATATTTTATGGAGTTTTGCATTAAAGCTCTGCAGCGGACGTACACCTCTACCGGGACTCATTTATCATTTTTATAGCCACTACAAAAATCTTTCCAGCGCATAAAATCCTTTACAACCGCACATTATGCATAATAGTAATCCACTTCCTATTAGTAAAATGGACTGAGAGAAAAAACACCGCAAAAATATTCTGTACATAACAAAACATAATACTTACTAGAGACCAAACCACCATAAAAGGAAATTCACACGGGCAATAAATAAATAAACACGCATACTCTAAAACCTTTGGGCACAAATTTACATACCATAAAACCCAAACCTTTCACACGAAAACGACGTGG
The DNA here is from genome assembly GCA_034682405.1 of Hydroisotoma schaefferi. Taxonomy (NCBI): domain Eukaryota; kingdom Metazoa; phylum Arthropoda; class Collembola; order Entomobryomorpha; family Isotomidae; genus Hydroisotoma; species Hydroisotoma schaefferi. The sequence goes on along the minus strand of JAQFZX010000977.1, from coordinate 28,238 downwards.
TTTACGTCTGGGAGGATATTATTTTATGGGATTATGACTAATTTTAAGCATCCATCACTTCACTAGCCCTGACTTCAATATTCACTACAAAATACACCAGCCCGATCGGTTTAGTGACTCTGATTACATCCCCTGGGATATTGATACAGATAAATCTGTAACTATAAATCTGTCCCTGGAGTCCCGATCTAGACATACATCTATGTGATTTTTACTTCTATTCATAATGTGGATATTTTATGCTTCCCAGAAGCTTTATAACTACTTTTATTCAATTGAGACAAGTTTTTGCACCAAATCCTCATTAAATTCACACCAACTAAGCAACAACAACTAAAGCCAATAAATAAAATGTGCTGTAGCATACTCAAGCCATGCAGAAGTTCTAGAAAGAAAGGAAAGTGAAAGTGGTGTGTTATAGTCCCAACAGAAATTATTCTGTTAAAATCCACTACAGTTTTCTGAAATAAAGTAGAACAATAGATCTACAGACGCAAACAAGGCCGGAATAATGTTTCATTTTTTAAGATCATCTTCAAAGTCATAAATAGAATGGAATAATCATGTCGAAATTTAATTCCTTTAGATCTTCAGTTGACCAAATTTTCTATACTTCATCTGGAAAGTAGAGTAAGGTTATAAAAACTTGTATACTTTACCCATTCAGAATTATTACAATAAGGAGAAAGGAGCATGTAATACTTTCTCTTGGATATTCGTCTCATTTTACCAAAAACGTGCCCTTTTCAGCTAAAAAAACCCAACAAATGCTTAACATTTCCTTTGTAAAGAATTGGATTTAAAGGCGGCCAAGCTCAGAGATCATTGCAAAAGGTACAGACAAAAGTGTTGACCAAACCCAGTGAAAGTCCACTGTTCCGAAACGTGAAACCCAGTGTGAACGTGAAACCCGGTGTCCATTGAATCGCATAAAAGGCAGCAGAAACCTGCCTAAACAAAGCAAGTCCCCACCAACTGAACATTTATTATCCCACAGAGATTCCCCACTAACAGGATCCCATTCCCATGTTTATTGAATTGGTTACACATTATTATATTACATTAGCGAAGAGTTCTATACAACAGCCCCAAGTAGGCCTAAACAACTCCCTAACAAAGCATAACATTTGAAAGAATAACATTAATATACGACGAGGCCATCCAAAACAAGTTCACAACCACCACTTGCAGCGGTTCCTAGTCCATTGTTATTTCTTTCTCCATTCTCTCCCATTCAGTCCAAGGTACATTAGCTGCCATTAGATTGGAATAAAGCTATTGCTATTCTATACATCACTTTACCTTTCAGTACTATTACTACTATTACTACTTCTACTACCACTAATACTACTACTACTACTACTTCTACTACTACTTCTACTACTACTTCTACTACTACTTCTACTAGTATTACTTCTACTGCTACTACTTATACTACTACTACTACTTACACTGCTACTACTACTACTACTACTTACACTGCTACCACTACTACTACTACGACTACTTATTAAACTACTTTACTACTATTGGGTCCTACTTTCTCTGACCTTTGTTGTACATCCTGTAGGTTAGCTTTGCTTCCCGATACTATCTATACCCGATTCCCGATATAAAAAGCATCTGCCCATTGCCAAATAAAGCTAATCCCTAATGGCCTTGAGAGGTATGCTGCCTTTTCTGATCTATCGTCAAATTCCAAGTTGAGATTATCCTTATGGCCACACTTCTACTGGACTGTATAATATAGTTTATATTTATAAATCTATCTCCTTCAGATAAATACTTATTTAACGATTTGAGCAGATTTTTTCTACTAACAGTTTGTCTGACTTTTATTCCATTCAGATCTTATTGCATTGTGATAAAGTTTACTTGCAAGCAGTAGTAGTTGCTGGGAAATCAATAAGAGTAGTGGCAGTGGGTTTGAAACTGCATGCAGCAGCATAGAAGGTAGTAATCGTACAAGTAAACTAGTGAAAATAGTAGGCGAATTGTATGGTATTTTGATTATTAATGTTCTGCCCTAATGATAATGTACTGTAATACAATTACTTGACTTTTTCTACCGCATGCAGGACGGCCGTATGGCCTCTACTCAAGAAATGGAATAAAAGCCATGTATCATTCTTTCTCTGGCTATTCTTTTTTTTATTTTGGGAGATCTTGTCTACCGAAAGGCTTAATTTTATTTTCTTACATTCCTACTTATTCCAGTTATAATCAAGGGATTTATTGCCTACGCGATAAGCAGTAATGACTACAGATTCAGAGACTTTTTTTTATTAATGTCTTCCAATCTGCCACAAGATGAATAAAATACCGGCAAGAAAATAAAGGCAAAAGTTAGTGGAACGGACTTCTCGAATATCCTATTTTGCTCTTTTTTATTTACTTAAAGTTAACCCCGTTTTAATAAAATGCTCAGACTCAGGGTTGCATCCGTTTTTACTTAGCATCATTCCGAATCATCGTTACGAATCATAGTCGATTCGCCGTTCAACTTCAAGTATAACTATCACGTAAACTCTCAAAATGCAGCCCAGGCTACTATATTGGGTGAAATTTCAGGGTCACGTTTAAACTACAATTGAATAGGGCTATAAGAGAATTTGAAAAAGTCACATCACCTGTTGATTAGAATGCTACGGGGATAAAGTTTACAACAATAGGTAAACCTTTTTTTGGACCGTCTACTCTTTAAGGCTTATTTACTTATTGGATTACTTTGCACGAGGCAGCAGAAACCTTGTAAAGTAAAACCACTTCAAGAAGACCAAGGACTAACAATGACATTCAAAAGTCTGTAACCTAGTGACGCAACACAAGTGGGGAAGAAGATAACTAGTACTAGACCTCTAGGGAAGCTAGCCAGCTGCTCTCCAAATAGGTTAATATACCCCCGTCTCCAGTTCCCCCATTCGTTTTACATGTTTCCCCCGGTCACCTTACTTCCCCACTATCCCCTCACCCGTTCCCCCTTCCCTTCTCCTCGGTTTCCCTGTTCCCCTATCACCGCCCTCAGTTGGTCCGTCCCCAGTTACTGCTTCCCCTCATTCCCCTTCATTAGTTACCTCTTCCCCAGTTCCAACGCCCTCACTATCACTTCCCCAGCTACGCTACCCCAAGTTTATCCTTCCCCTCCCAAGTTTTAACATATATTAGAAGCTTCCTCCTTCCCCCGTGCCCCTTCTCTCCCTCCCAAGTTTCAACATAGATTTGTTTAATGTTTTCATTCAACATATATTATAATATCAGGGGGAAGCTTCCCCATACATCATAGCATTCATGCCCTTAAGTTTTTCCTGAAGGTCATACACTCTATTATGGGATAATGGGATTATACAATGCAAATATTTTTTGAGAACTGCAACCAACATCAAATGAACAAATGACGTTAATCCTTGCTCATCACCACTACTTCCATTTCAGCCTCTCTCTTCATCTGGTTTGCGACATCATAACTTTCACTGTCTAGAAAAGCAGTCTCTCATCTCAGTATCGACAATCTACAACGTTTTTATCCATCTCCAGTTCCTACTCAAACTGTGCAACTCCAGCCAACTTGAAATAATATAATTGCTGACCATGCACTCTATGCCTCAGTTAGTGGCAAGCTGTAAAGGCCAAAACTGAAGCCTAACCTAACCGAAGGGCAAACAAGAGTGTTTTAGGGTTTTTGCACAGCAAATAATGGTGCAAGATTATCTCTAATTCCCTAATGGAAGTTATTAAGTCAGTGAGGTCAGAGTGGTTCATGTTGTTGCAAGTATTGGCACCAGCAGCAACCAAAGATGCCTTCTACTTAGTACAAGAAAGGCATCGACATCCACCAGATCTGCCTTGCAGTAGCAAATTCTATAGTCATCCGCATCCTCTCTGAAAAACTTGTCTGTTTCAGTCTTTCTTTATCTCTTCTATTAGTAATGTCAATCGATTAACGAATGTCCATCCGCTTAAAGTCACACTCAGTGCCAATAGCACTCCTAGCAGTAGCCAAGTACAAGAAATGTATAAAATGGATCCGAAAGATTTAGCGAGGATGAAAAGGATGTTTCCAGGAAGGAGGAATGAAATGAACACAAACGACAGTAATGTCCTTGTTCCTCATCTTTCCAAGTATTTGAGAAGTTAGTGTTACACAAACAAGACCCTATATTTCATTTTAACTGACGACAACCAACGTCATGTCAAGTTCGAATTGTCTCTAGTACTTTCATTTCCTTAGTACTTGCAACAACTAAACTATTAACGGTTAATAAAGGAATCGGGTGGTAATAGTGGGGCCAAACAAAGTACACTACTTTCAGTTAGTTCTACTTACTTGCCCGTTAATTCTAGAACACTGACCATATAATTTTTAATAAATCGTCAAAACTAAGGATAACTTTTACCTTTTACTAATTCGATTGAAATCAAAAGTGAGATAGGAAGATATATAATTCTTAGTTGCAAAGTTACTTTTACAGCTTTAATCATATTATTACGGATAATTTAAAAGTTTTTACTGCCATTTTGAGTAAAATTATAGCGAAAAACTTTCACGAATTCCAGAAACAATTTTCATAAACTTATTTCGTCCACTATTTAATGTTAGCATTGTTGTCTGAAACTGCAATTACAATTCGGATTGCTAACGCTGATAAATTAACTATTTAATAGAGCATTAGTTACAGTAAATTTTTTCTTTGCATATTCGTAAATGTTCGTTGCTTTTTTCCTTTTTCTACTTGAAGAAGAGTACAGTATATCTTAGGAATACTGCACGGGCTGCTATTTAGTTCTGGTGCTCAATAAAACGTCTAATGATAGTAGGAATTATTAGTCAAGCTGGAGACATGCTTCCATTTAAATATTAGAAAAGAGCTGATATTCAAGAGGAGTCTTTAATAAGGGACTGTAATTAATGAGGATTCTTTACAGTACTTTAACAAGTTTTCAAAGGGCCCTTCTTTTACTTTTTGCAAGGTTGTACAAATTTTTACATGGAAATGACACGACATTGCATCATATGAAACGATTCCTACTTGTGCTTTGATGCATAAAAAGTTTATCTATCTACATCTCCGCAGGAACTACCTCTACCCAACAAAAGCATTACACTCTCTAACCCAGCTTGACCTTGTTTATTCTTACATTTATAGATTTGAAGTAGTAGGAAAGACAGGCCCATTTCCGTATCTTTATTCAGCTCCATTAGTTATTTCTTTCTTGACACCACATTACTTTCAAAAGGTGCCATTATGCCATACACTGTAGCAATAAAGGGACTTTTTGGTTGCTCCTTTCTCCACCATAAAAGTGAAAAAAGGTAATGATAGGAAGGAGTGGCATTTACTGTCTCTTTTATAGGCAAAATGACAAGTCCTTCGTTACTTCTTCTGTAACAAGGGGGAAACTGTACTGTACACTTCCATTAAGACTACGATTTCTGCAGTTTCTTTAAATTACTTAATATCATGCTTATGTGCGTTTCTTTTAGTTATTTATTAGTCCTATTTTCAAACCTAATATATTCCACTACAACTATTAGTTCTATCTAATATTAAACAGACCAACGTAAATACAAAGTTAATATATCTTAACGCGTACACGGAATTGGAACAAACTAATAATGGTTATGAAGTGTTATAGAGGCGTTTCCTTCATTCTTAGATCTCTTTTAATTGCACCCACAATAATAAATATTTGCATTGATTTAAGATTCAACCCCAATCCTTATTACTGCTTGAGGTGATTACTTGTAGTGAGAAAAGTTCCTGGAAGGGAATCACTATGAAGGAAAGCAAAGTTCCATAAATTATTAAGATACCACCATAAGAGACTGAACTTCTATTTGTATTAATAATTCATAGAATAGTATAGTACAGTTTAAAAATTCATTCCGCCCAACAGCTCCTTCAAATAGAAAAGTTAAAAAAACTAATTATTGAACGTCATTAGAAATTGGAATGGAACAAAAGTCAAGAAACTCCAGCACCAAAGACGAGGTAGACATTCTCAGATGTTAAATGTAATATTTATCTCTCCATCTTACAAACTGTCTTGCGTTCAGGGTTTATTGCTAAATATAGCAAGCAGTACAATTATAGTAGGGCTCCGTTCTTTTGTGGGTTTACCGTAGTGTTTATTTTTGTTTGTTCGAAGGTTACATCGATAGTTGACTAGTCCATATAAGCAACAAATGTATGGCACTGTCTACCCGAGCCTGTTAAGCATTTATGTCAGTGACACAGAACGGTTTAAAAAATTTAAACGTTCCACAAATATACTTTAGTTAACCAGTTTTCTAACCTTTTAAACAAGGGATAGAATAGAAGTTGGTTTTATGATTTGTCTTTGAATCTCTAAATCATAAACGTAAAGTTCCGTTTTCAATAAATCACCTTCTATTGTTTGACGTTACCAACTTTTACTCTAACTTTCCAGCGCTTTATCATATTATAAGATGTTTTCTATCCCCAAAAAGAGCTAAACTTTCAGGGTAGACAAGCTAACTTTACAGATGAATGCTTCCCTGTTTCTCAACTTTATTTTTCTTTGAACTCCGATGGTTAGAACTGACGCAACATATAACACCTATTTATAGTATATTTATTCATCCATTTATTTGTTGAGCCAAGCACTTCATTGTGCAGAAGGGGGTTGTATAAATAGACACAAATGTGGTATTTGCCATTCCCGAGTCATTTCCGAGATTGTATCTACCTCATTCATTCATTCTATTTATTTATTTATTTCCTTTACTGCCAGAGGACACAACATTGCATTACAAAGTTGATTTCCGGTCAGTGACATAACATCGTATCAATTTAAAAAAATGCTGCAGTAGCTTCAATTTAGTTGTGTTCGGGGAATCGTTATTTTTCAATTCATTCGGTAAAGCGTTCCCGTTGTTAACAATTCTATACTTCATACTGGATTTGAAATCAGAGCTTTTATGTTTTGGGATTAAGAAATTGTTACTCCTTGAGCTACGCGTATTGTTTGTGGATTCTAAAAAATTACACAAAATTACAATTTTACACTTCCATTCCCTAGACTGCTTATCAAACATTTGTATCAGTTACTTTTTTTAATTTTAAAGAATATCATATCTACTAAAATCCCTGTAGTCAAATTACTACCTTTTCCTTTTCTAAAGCAGTGCAAAACATAAAAATGAAACTGTAACTGTATTAAAAAAGATCCCAAATAAATATATTTCAATTTAACGGGTTAATAATTCCAAAAGGATTGGCAGATAATATCGATAGTACCAACCAATTTGATAATGAATCCATATAGTGAGTCAATAAAAAGAACCCGTCCATTTTAAAGATCATTAACTCACTCAAACTCCACCATTTAATACCAATCAATGAATAAAACCAAGATCAAAAAGCAGAATTAAAAACTATCGCCCATTACTTTTTACTTTCCCAGCTACTTTCACTACCCCCAAAAACGCATTTCTCTTCTTAAGTGTGAAAAGCTCAGAATAAAAAAATTCCCTTTCACCTTATTTCCCTGTCATCAATTTCCCTTCTTCTTACCTTCGTTTTGGGAAGAAGTCATAATCTCTTTTCCAATTTCCCATTTAAACTTTTTAAATTAACCATAAGATGGGCTTTGTAAGCAGAAAAAAAGATTGTTTTTTTCCATAGGTTGGAGTAAATTGTTCCTCATTTCTATAATAAAAGTCCCAAAAGTTGCAACTTTTAGTGCCATTTTTTAGCAGATCAGCCGTCTCTCTAAAGAAATATGGCTTTCCTCATCCTCACTTTTCCTATTAAAACTAAAAATCACAAAACCAAAAAATACTTGATTCTCTTAAGTATATCCCCAAACAGTGGCCTCCTTCTAATGGTACCCTTTCTGGAATCGTAGCCCCCTCCTCTCTAATTGTGCATTTAAGTGTAATAGTAGCGGACTTAGTTAGGGAATTATGCAGTAGACTGATACATCTCTATTCAAAACTTACAACTGTTGGTTTTACAAGCAGAAATGTTTAAGAAGTTACATTTTTTATCACCCAACCAGAAGCAATAATAACACCCATCTCTTGATTACCCTCACCAGGAAATTTTACGATCCGATCCGCGTGTGCGTCAATCTCAGTCTCAAATATCAAGAACAGAACTACCGTATTTCCCGATTTAATTCCCCACCCGGGGTAGAATCCCTATGGGGTTCGGGCCATTTGAAATAATAATTCCCCCCCGCCCCGGTTTAATTCCCCATGGCAAATCGGAGTTTGAAAAAATAATTCTCCAGGGGAATTAAATCGGGAAATACAGTAAACTAAAATAAGTTCCATGTATCTGGTCAAACTCTTAGAAAAAGAATAAAGGCCAAACAAATTTTACTTTTCTACCCTATTTTTCTGTTACCTTTCAAACCAGTAAAAAAAATAACCCCCTGCCTGTCTCATGCTTCGTTAAACTTTACTTTGCTTGACTTGAAACTTGCTTCAAAGCCTTTGTCCTTTATTTACAGGGAACATAGTAAACACCCATCTCGGCCAGATGATGTAAAGAAGAAAGCTATATCAGATCGTCCTTTATCATTTATTTGTATCGTCAGTTTCATCGTATTGAGGAGGTTGAAGAAATAAAGCTGCTACAACTCTACTCCACCAAAATGTCACAAACTTTATCCTGTTATAAACATATCGACGAATGTCTCGGCAGCAATAATATTATTATTTTTCACAAACTGTTTAACTTGTCGAGAGTGTCACACCGGGGAATAAATCCTTGTGGTAAAAGTTTACATTGCTGTATACCAGAATACACAGTCAAGGAAGGCAGACTACTGATCTTAGTAAAACTTTTTTTGGGTAATGCCAGTAATATAAATAACCTGTAAAACTTTTCCAAATGTTGCTCGATTCATCCATCCAGTAGCAGAATGTTAATGTAATGTTATCCAATGCACTAAGTCTTAAACTACACAAGCCAAATGGCAAAGGTCCTACAAATAAAGACAGACTTATCCAAAAAGATACGGTAGAGTGATTTTTATAAAACAACAAGAAAGGCAGTAACTTTCTCTCTGTCGAACTTTTCTCCACCACACCCACTCGTCCCACCCAATAGTCGTTTATCTAATCAAGGGACATTTCTCGAGTTTATGTCATTCCCTAGCTTATCCCATTCTTATGTTATAAGATCATCCATAAATACTAGACTACATGCTCAGCTACTGGCTTGACGGAGGCGGAAACTGGTTGTCATTTATTTTATGTTCCTCTTCTCGTAAAATCTATAAATTACTCAGGAAGTTAAAGCCCTGAGGTTGAGTGAAACTGTGGAATGAAAATTGGTTTATTGAATCCACTGAGAACAATTAAACCGGGGATGGCATTCTGGCTTTAGCTAATATTTGGCTATTCCTGACGTGGGATTTAAAGGGGAAGTGTTTTTTTTAAACCACTGGAACGTGTAGCATGTACGGTGTTCCTTATTTTACCCTTTTCGAATGAACTTTGATGGGACATTTATGATTGAGAAAGTTGTTTTAATTCGCAGTTTTAGGTTTGAAAAGTATGTTCGCCAAGGCTAAGTTATCTGGAACTTTGATCATGAAATTATTAATGTTTGTTTTTCATTTCAAATCTGAGTTAGAATCATGTTTAAAAAAAATTCTCGGTCAATATTTTGATAATTTCAATGCTATAATGTTTCAATTGTTGATGTTCAACGTCAATGTTGTTGTAATGTAATGATATCACAATGTATGGGGGTGCAAGTGACCTGTTTGAAAGCTTTTCAGCTGTACTAGTTCCTACATCTGTTTCATTCCGATACCTATTTTCATGTGAATCTTTCGTTTCACCAGATGTTGTACCTTATACGAAGTAAATGTACAGGGTGGCCCGCAATGATGTACTGTGTAACCATAGTTTCTGCTGTGTAACCATAGTTACTGCCATACTTTAGCTATTAATGCTAACAGTACATCATTTCGGGCCACCCTGTACATACTTATTAGATTTTATTTTGTGTTTATTAGTGTTTGTGTGGGAAGCTTTGGCGAATGAATCACTATAACTAATGTTATTACTGGTACCACCTACACCCAGAAAGCAAAATCACGCACATACTCCCACATTTCTTCATTGTATCTAGACCTGGATAGGAAGTTAAGCTGCAAAAAGTTACTAAAGCAATCTTAAATTAATAAATTGAAATATACTACACAACCACACTTCCTACCGACTTATACATCTTCACATCCTTCACTAGATTATTGAGAAGGGATTGAGGAACAAAGTTAAGATTGAGATTTAAACCGCAATCAGAAACTATACACGTTTACAACACAACCTTACTCAAAGTTGCACTTAATTAAGTTTAGTTGAAATACTTCAAGCCATCCATCCAATTGCTAAACTTTTCCACTTAGGTTATCCCTTACTTAAGAAAAGCCACCGCTTCACTAAGATATAATATAAAACAGTATACAAAGTTTCAGTGAAGAAGTTGGGCAAAAAACCCTGACCTTGCAATCTCTATTTTTTCCTATGAATTAACAAAACGTTGACTCAGTTTCCGATTTCTTCCTACCTAAAATGGTCACGACCGTCCCCCTTTAATTCACTTTTACTTGAATTTATTGGGAAATACGTAGGACACAATGCTGAAACTTTCTCTTTCTCTGTATTTTTCTGAACGGTGTTACGGCTAAAAATACAAAATTGTCCTACATACTCTAAATCCTCGCTTATATCCCGTCCACGTTAATTAAACCGCTTGCCTATCCTTTACATGTTAAAAGAGGTATCTTTGCCATGTTAAACATGCTTCAAAAAACAAATTATGCACATAAGTCGCGGCATATGGGCGAGGATTTAGGGTAGATGTAATCCCTAAAAAAGTACTAGTAACTTCCACTTAGTTAACTTTTCTCCAACCTATCCCTTCATCGCGATGATGCATCGGCTCTTTTGTACAAAGCTTATCTATTTAACTCCGAAGATTCTCTTTAAGTAATACAATAAAAAGCATGCCTTCCTTCTTGCTTGCAAAGATTAAATCTTATCTTCAGCCCAGCCTGGCTTTCTTTATTGTTAATATAAAGTAGTTCTTTAGTTACGTAGCTCTTTAGAATGAGGATTTTTTGTGGTTAGCTAGTTGGGTAAGTGGTTTCTTCTTTTTGTTCATTCAGACCCTAATTTCCCTGTTTTTTTTGTTATTTTCTCCAAAACATATGAGTTTATGCAAAGAACAGTATTTCCCGTAGAAAAAATGTTTCTATCCAGGACTAAGGCATTGTTTTACATACTTTACATAAGAATCTTATTAATTTTGGAGAACATTTAAGATCTCTTTCACAATTTTAGATAAGAATGCTGAACTAAGATGCCTGGTCAATTGTACAACTTTCCTGGAACAATTTTTTGGTAGTAATTTATTTTTTGTACTTGTAAGATTATTGATTATTATATTAGACAATAATCTTACAAGTACAAAAAATAAATTACTACAGCCGCACCCACCGTATGTCCCAAAATCCATTCCGGTATACTATTTAATTCTGAGAGGCTGTTATTTATGGTAAAATGTTTAAATGAAGGTTCAAAACCTGTTAGTCAAGCACAATGCAGGTTTTAAAGTCTTTATTTAATTCTGATTACAAAACCAGAACTCTAGTCAATGATAAATAATTACCCACCTAGAAAATTTCAACAGAGGGAAGCATTACATTTTATTTATTTATTTTATATCGTAGTATTTCTTAAGGGTCTCCTTTTCTCTCTTAAGTAAATGTCAAAACAGATTCAGAATCAACTACCCTGTGATTATTTCCCATATTAATGCATAAGTTACTTGAATCTCATAAATGTTAAGCAGGCAAATAGGATGGCAATCATTGTAAAAACCATAGATTTAGATGGTAATACAAGAACAGAAATACATTTAGTCAAGTACCAACCCATACGTTTGTAAAAAAAACTGCATACATCTGTCAGGATTTTCTAACAATGGAAAATTCAACAGGATCCAGACAAGTCAAAGGGTAGATTGCCAATTAATATTTCAATAAATACTAATGATGTATCATTCATAGTACATCCATAACAGTACGAGAAATAAGGAGCCTTATCATTATCTAGGACGTGAGAGGTCTAAAACGTGCCCAATAAAACCCTAAGTGAACCTATCCATATCTGATTTACGATTAATTCTATGCCTCATGCAAAATATCAGCATAACACTCTCCTCAGATGACAATTACTACAGTACGTACGGTGGTCACCATTAAAACTGTAGTTGAATTGTACAACTTACATTACACCAATAATCCGTTTATTTATTGTTTCCAATGTCGAATCTATTTTTATTCCTCAAGAATAAATCCACATTCGTCCCTTTCTTCCCGTCTAATATTTGTCCGTGTTTATCTAACTATCGCTACCGACCAATAGAAACTCTGGAATGATCCTCATCTTAACTAACATTCAAAGTTGAATGGAACTTTCAAAGAGAAAGCTATCACAGTGTTGCTTCCATAATCGATTTTATTTAATCATATACCAAATATAGAAAGTAACAAAAGATTGACATATAAAATTACATCCAACGTCCCAACTAATGTTCCCACTAACATAACTTTCCGTCAAAAATTCCCTTCCACGTTTCACCCTTCATACATGAACATGGTCTTCATGTGAGAACTACCTACAAACCACACCGGACGTGAAATGCAATATGGTTCTTAAGGTTTTACTGCATATAAATATTTCTATTCGGTATTCATTATTTATACCTTTATAGTTCCTATTCCTGAATGAGTTTTCAATATGCTTGGAGAAGGTCTCTCGGGAATTAATATGCAGCACATTATGCTATGATGTTTTTTGTTTACTAAATCCACTGTCAACCATAAATTTATTCTATGAGGGCCAATTTTACTATAAATTGCATAACCCGCAGAGAAAACTGTAGCTCCAACTTGGACAAAAAAAACCTTCAAAACCTCAAAGCATCTCTGTCTCAGCAATTCTACACCCTATCGCATCTCACTGAGCCATCAGAGGTTCAATTTACATACAACCAATATATAAATCCAGCTTTTAATATTAATAATCTCATTTGAGCAAAGACAGCAACCCATTTCTATCTGTCGGTTATCATATCAACATCATCATTAGAAATCATCCCATCATCCCAACCAACTCATATCGTGTCAATGTCATCACCTAATAATCTCATTCAGTTTGCATTCACATACAGCCTAAAGTCTGTCAAATTCCCGTAAGTAACCATTGCATCTTACTACTACAACGAGGTTTAGACACGCATGCATAGTGCAGAAAAGTATTTATTTATTTAGTAAGTTACACATTGAGATTTCCCAAATAAAGCTGCTAACATTGCACCAAAGGTGGAAAAAGCAAGCCAACATCTAATACAACCTGACAAACAAGAACTGTGATATGACATTACTATTTACGAGTGTTTAGAATTGCTAATGACTAGCTCATAAAGTAAACATTCATTGAAACCGCATTCACATCCCACAACTTATGTTTCCTTTACAAGAATTCGCAATCTTGTAATCCTTATCTCCTTATACAGAAAAAAGTAGCCCTTTGATCTCCTCCAGCCTTGAATAGTAACAAAAACTGCCTAAAGTAAAAGCCCAACTTTGGGGTTCTTCTCTGCAGTTTTTCTTTACTATCATAGATATAATAATGGAATTTTGAAGCCTTTCGCTTTAACGTAAACCTAAGAACTCACCAACCAAAGACCACGGGGAATATCTATGTACAACAGGATAAAATAACACTAACACTCTGATGCAGAATACGATAGGATGGAATTCTAGAATAGGGAATACGATTAGGGAAATGATGTACTTTCTCCATTTAAGCTGTAGTGTAGTAGTCGTGTTCCTTCATTCATGTTAAGCCTTACTTGTCCTTTTCTTTGCCATTGAACCCTGCTTCTTTCAGCGTAAATAACAATGATAAGCGGTGTATGATAAGCGTAAGCAGCTTGCTACAAGTGTGTTTTATAGAGTAGAGAGGAGAGATAAGCCTCAGTCTTGAGTCATGAATGAATCGCAAGGGGGAAGTTTCTTCTGTAATAAAACCGTGTTGTGGTCTTTGACGCTTTTTACCCTTTATGTTGTATGAAAAGAAACAACGTGAGATAACTTTGTATGCTGGGTTGTGTGGCTTTCTAATATTTTGTTTTATCATTCGTTTTTGCAGAAATTGTTCAAATTTGAGTAGGGATATGTATTTTGTGTTGCTTGCTTCAAAAAGTAACTTAGTAGAAGAGAGAAGGATCCGCGAAAAAATCAACTCTTGATCCTCCAGTATTTAGATGCTTTAAAAAGGTGAAACTAACATGAGGAAAAACCGTGTGGTCTCTTAAAATCCTACAAAAATCTAGGAATTTGTGGTATGAATGGTCTCTTACTCACTCTGATTTTATAAAAGACTACATACTACAAAGTAGAATTACCCAAAGTTATGCAAGCAGAAGTGCCCATGATTGATTGATTGTTAAAATGAAGACAATTTGACGAGATAGAAAAGTAGATGAAACATAATAACTTTTTGGTTATTTTTGTACCAAATCAGGCTCAGGTTGCGGTGAAAGTAAAATGCATGTTTTATTTTTTTAATACACAAGTATGTACACGTTAATATGTTCTTTACTCGGACCCACACTCGTCAAACGAAGCTCTCGCCTGTCTCCACAGTAGTTGTCTAAGGTGTTAACGTTAGCAGAAGCAAATGTAACCTGTCAGAACCTCAGAATTGGGAAATTATAATAACATCTTGATCACATCAAGACGACGACACGAGACATGACTTATTGGAGACTGCAAGGACGCCTCAGGAAATTGAATCAATTTTTCTTTTCCCTTCCAATTTTTAGTTGACTTCAACTCGTTTTTGTAGAATATTACTACAAAACCCTTCTCAACGGTTTTTGTTTTATTCCGTGTGTAGCATTGACATCATATTTGGGTTTAAGTTCCTTAGAGAATAGTGGTTTTAATCACAAATAATTTAAAAGATTGAAATAAGAAGACCATTTTGATTTCCCGAGAATGGAAATGGGGTTCGCGCACGGATATTATAACCAGAAATACGGTGTTTTATATTGGTCTATATATTGCCTCTCTATTTTTAGCTTTAATGCTTTTTAAAAGCCATAGCGGAAACAAGCATTCATAGAAGCTTTTGTTACTTGAAAAAAAAGTTAAAATAAATCCGCTAGAAAATGTATAACAGAAAATTTACATTTCATACAAAATTCTAGGAAGCATTCTAGTAATACTAAACACATACATCCGTATTATACTTACAAACAATACAAAGGTAGAACCATACAAAAAACAATCACAAAAAATAATTCAAATCTCAAAGTCATAACTTGCCAGGTTTTTCTCTCCCTCGCATTGGAGCGTTTACAAAAAGTAGTTTTTTACATAAGAAATTGCAGGTTTCCCTATATCCTCGCCCATATGCTGCGGCTTATACATGAAAAAAATATGTTTTGAAGCACCATTAACATGGAGAATATACCCTTTGTAACATGTAAAGGAGAGCATGCGGCTTAGTTAACGAAGGCGGAATAAAGGCGAGAACTTAGAGCATGTCAAGGTCTTGCACACTTTAA
This sequence comes from Hydroisotoma schaefferi, assembly GCA_034682405.1. Taxonomy (NCBI): domain Eukaryota; kingdom Metazoa; phylum Arthropoda; class Collembola; order Entomobryomorpha; family Isotomidae; genus Hydroisotoma; species Hydroisotoma schaefferi. Next base: position 12,612 of record JAQFZX010000977.1, on the reverse strand, counting down.
AGCTTAAATAGTCGCTCTAATATCTTTCATCAACACGAAAAGAATACAATCTGCAGTTTGGAATTAATATTAAAAGCCTCTTTCTTATTTTTAAAATCCTCTTAAGAAATCCGATTGTGAGAAAGCACCTCTGCTTTTCTACTTAACGAAACTAAATCTCCCTCGTGCTATTGTAACCATAAACATTTTATTCAACAGAGTGAAAATAAAACAAATTAAAGATTCGCTCGAGTTAGCATAAGTCGCCTCAACAAAGATCAAAGGGTGCAGTAATATTATTAAAACTATAGAACACGGAAATAGTTTGGGTAAAGTCCTACAAAGTCAAACCGTCCCTCACCTTTATTTGCATATTTGAAAGAGTTAATTAACTAAACGCTTTCATAAAACTTGACGAAGGTTTCTTGGAAGGTAATCATTTAAGGATTTTGCATAAGATAACATAAGCCCTACCAACTCTCAGTTTTGTCTCTCATCAACTCATCAGCTATTCACAACACGAAATCCAAAAGCTGTTATTTTGCTTCAGTAAGTTTCATGCCCTCTTGCTAAAAGGTTGGTAAAGTTTGAGTTTTTATGGATGGTAGTTGTTTTTACTAACGGTGGCGTCAGTAATACAAAGAATTAGTTTTTAATTTCAACAGGAAAGTATTTCATCAGTTGGGAACTGCATTTATTATTTAGCAATATGATGACGTACCGAAATGTTGAGAACGTTTGCTAATAATTCTTACAAGGTTACTGTTTGCGAGTTTGAGATCTAACTTTAAGTTAATTTAACACAAATGTTGTAGTCCGATCTTCGTGTGAATTGGGTCTTCATGATCTTAAAAAGTTTGGATGCTTGTTATCTCTCTCTCTTTGTGGTTATTTCGTTTCCTGCTTCCGCAATACTATTTGTTCCATAAATGCATAATACGTGGTAGTTTGTGCACGTACTTATTTGGTGCTGTCATCCGATATACTTTTGGGCTGAGTTTTAACTTGGAGAAAGTTTACCTTCCTGTCTTTCCAAAACTAACCTTGCAATGCATGCAATTGCAATGATCAAACCAATTGCTCCAGTTAGGTGCAAAGAAATTGTTATTTGCTCGAAATCCTTCAAAACTAGATTTTAGCTACTTACAATTTTTTCCCTGGAAGGTGCTATGATCGCATTCAGAAATTGTGTTCTATATTTTGTGTTGTGTTCGCCAGCTCGTTTTGCATTCGTATCATCAATAAATCAATATTGGTCGTTAAATAATATTCAAACCTGCCGTTTCACTTCCTCCACCTCCGGAATTCCTTTAACTAAATTCAACACCCTTAAAAGCCTATTCTGGCCATTACAGAATACCCTTGCATCATTTTTCATTGCCCATGTCTCTTATATTCATGTATTGTAACGCATAAAAGTAGTAATTATGGTTCTTGTGCTCGGCTCAGAATTGACATTGGTTGGACAAGGATTCCCAAGGATTCTATTCCGAAGGATTCAATAACCTAAACATGCATTAAGAACGGGGTATCACTACCTTTAAAGAATTGAAAAGTCACATAAAAATCGTAACAACTGTCTATCACTTAAAAAAATAAAATCCTAAAGTAAATGGTAAAATAAAAAATTCTAATATTATTTCCTCCTTGCCTAAAAGCAAAATCGCCAAAGACAAGTCCTAGTGATAGTTACCCGGTATATTTTTTATTTAGCTATCCCTCAAAATACTAAACAGCATTAAGTAGCAAATAAATTTCGGCGGAGTGGTAGTGGATGGACCTATTAAAAGCCCTAAAAATTCCTGCATTTCCTCTAATCCACTCAATTTGAAAGTTACTTGGTTGGAAATCTGCACCAGGATCTTATGGAACCCTTCAAAACCATCACATCTTCTCTGTTGAATGATTGGCATTTTATTCGCCAAACATTACCACATTTTAAACCAATCCTCTTAAAACTTCCAACCAATATGCCCTTCTTGTACTATAGAAATGCTTGTTGGCGTTGGATTTCCCTTCAACTCACTCAGTACAATATCAAATTCACGGACCCTTTCCATCATTTCATATGCAACGCAACTCAAGCAAACAATTCCAAAAAGATATCTGCAGAAAAGTGATTCACCGTCTGTCTGTCTTGAGCAAATAGTGAAATAAGCACATTTCATTTTACTTTATTCTACTCTTCTTATCCATCCTCTTTCAAAGAGATTCAGGTAAGATATCTCATCTAATCGTATATCTTCCGGTTATTCCCTGCTTCCGAAAGTTAATAGAATTTCTTCTCCAAGCAACAACCCCTTTCCACCAAGATTCACATAAGATCCTTGTAGAATCTCGATATAGAACAATCTTCATTTTATCATATTATAGAGCACTTACTCACCCACCTACCTAGAACATTTCATACTTCCTTACCCTACCGGAAGCACTTAAATCGAGGCGTCTGTTCCAATAAAAATAAAACCTCTCCGTCAGTCAGATAGAGCACGAACGGTGGAAATCGTATAACCGGATGAGATTGGAATCATCTGCCTTTAATGGACTCTATCAACGACTTTCCCTCTATATTTTATTTACAGAAAATCCTACTTTCCAAAGGATTTCGTAGGATTCCATCCAAACTCAGCCAGGTAAGTAAAGGGCATGTGCATTGCAGTATTTTATTTACAATATGAAGACATTCTATTGCTAAATTAATAATATTTGGTATATACCACCGGCTGAATACTTAGCTACAGTACCAATACCCTGTACTTTTTAAATCACAAAATACTTCCATTCAAACGGAAAACGATGTACCTTAAAAAAACGCCCGTTCATCAAAGTAATATGTTACTTTCCAAGAAGTGATATTTAGTCTCTGTAAAAAGCCAAGGCCAAGTGAGCCAATCATTCTTCCTGCCGAGGATTCGTGAATTAGGACAGTATAAGGATGTAGTAAAGTAACGAATTGCACTCCCAGACCTAACTGATTGCTTGTTGAATGGACCTGATGAAATGAAACGGTTCATCTTAAGTGGGACAGAGTTCTTAAAAAAAATTGAATGGGATTCGTTATTTTTATGATTATTACCATCCCATCCCATCTTGTCATGGGAAAGGGGGTTTAAAAATAGATTGTGCTTTTAAGCTCTAGCCCATAACCATAACCATCACATTCCTACTTTCACTAAAGAAAGGTACAAAGAAGCTGTTATTTCTGTTCCACTTTTTAGTGGTTTCTTTTTTTCGTTCATTTATCAATCAAAATCGGTATAAAAATATAACAGCAAAACACAGAAGTAAATCAATAGTTTTTTTAACGAGGTAAACTCATTATTACAGGGTCATTGGCAACAGTGACCGTGGTCAGGGATAGGCGACCTTCTCCGATTTCACAACTCAAAGTAAGACTACCAAAACCCCTAAAAATACAAAATGTTGACATTAAAATCGACAAATCAAGCCCGATTAACCCTTCCTCATAAAACACTTGTAAATCTCAAGAAATCCCCAAATATTCCCAAAAATCGTAGCGATAAGCTTCCATCACCAAATCAATTTATTTTCAGCCCCCAGAATGTAAATATTGTCTGAAAATATTTACTTCAATTTCATTGCACAACATTTCCTTCTCTTTCTGCTAAATCTAGGTAACTTCTTTCAGTTCAAGTTTCCTTGAACCAGATTTCTCAGTATTTACTTTATACAAACTGATATGCCAAATGTAATACCCTTTCTTCTTCTGTCAAAGTATAAATTGACGCTACTACCCTTTACTATGACAAAACTATTTATCCAGACGTCTTTTCCAGCATTCATTAGTATCCTTCAATCAAATCCACGAAAAGCCGGGACAGGGGTAGTAATATCTATGTCATGAAATAAGAAGGGTTTATATTTTTTGGGGCCTTTAGAAAAAGTATTTGGTCCTATGAGAAAAAGTAAGTTGGCCCTATGGAATTTTTAAACTATACGAAATTAAGTTGGACCTATAGAAAAGGTATTTATGTCCTACAGAGTAACAATTTTAAATACGAATTTATTGGGCAATCTTAGTAATTTGTATCACCTATTTACAAAATAAATTAAACTTATTTTCTCTCTTGATCAACAGGAAGAGATTTTGAAGTCCTGCATAGTATTTTCCCCGTTGATTGTGAATCTGAAACTTGTTCAGAAGCAGTCTTTCTCATTTTCTGTAGGACATAAATACTTTTTCTATAGGTCCAACTTAATTTCGTATAGGTTAAAAATACCATAGGACCAACTTAATTTTTCTTTAGGCCCCAAAAAATGTAAGCCAATGTTAAGGATCAGATCTGCTATGAGACCCGAACGTCAATTTCACTAACTTCGAGACAATACAACTTCTGCTACTGCTACCATAATTACCACTACCTCTGCTGTAATTCCCTTACTATAAGCCACTGTTTTTCTATAAAAAATGATCGTTTTGAAGCATAACATGGGAGAGATACCCCTGTTAACATTTAAAGGATAGTCTGCGGCTTAATTAACGAGTGCGCCCTATATACCGGAAGTTACGGTAATACATTGCCACCACTCTAAGAAACTACTGCTTCCGAATTACAAAGGAACCTAGTGGTTACATAGAAGAGAAATTGTAATAAAATTACTTTCAACATCCCTCATCCATCATCATACCATCGCATCTTCCTTATAAAGTTAACCGTATATAGCTCAGGATGGCAACCCGAGCTACTATCAAAGGTGTTTAGGTTTCATAGAAAGAATACACCATTGAATAGAATTGAGTTACACGTCCTTCATTCACCACTTTTAGTACAGCTTATACGTAGTACGCCTGAAACTGAATTTATTCTAACGTTATTCTAATTCCCATTACTTTTTCAACTACTGTAAATGTCCTTTTATATAATTCACACGCTGATTTATTATTTAATAAATTCCTGCCGTCTAAAATTGACCTTTGGAACTCCAACGGTAAACATGCAGGCTGCAGGCACAACATAAATAACTTGATTAGCAAGAGCAAGAAGAGGTGAATGATTAAATTAAACAACAGAACCTTAATTGGATGGGGTGGCGGAATTAGAACAAATTACAAAGGCATTTCAGCTTGATTGGTTTAAGATGCTTTCGCCTGCTGACGCCTTGCCCTTTCTCTAACTAAATCTGATACGCTTATACCAATGCCTGTAGTCATTTTAATTACTTCCTTCTACTACAACAGTTGCTGTTATAAATATGACTAGGACGACTCTCATTGATAACTTTATTCCTTAAGGACACTTTTCCTACAGTGAACAAAGTCCTGGGAGACCTTAAGGGTGAAAGTCCACAATTGAGTTTCCCAAGCTCTGTTAGCAAATTATTCTACTCTTAAAAAGCATAAAGAACCTTCAGGACATAAATGCTAATTTCATAACATGTTAAGACGAACCTCCTCAAATCCCGAAATTCTTCAATCAGAATCTCACCAATCAAAGGTAATTCCCATCCAGTAATGAGAGTAACGACTGTTGACTTAAGAAGTAGAGCTACGTAAATTTATTATTTGTTGAGACATTTGCCAATTTTGGGAGCCCCTATTATTGCACACTCATTAAATAAGAGCTGCATTGTAGAAATAAAGAAAAGGTGCCAATAAGACTTTCTCTTCTATATCTTATTTGCTGATAAATCTCTTGGTTTGTTTGTATGCAATAAAGCATACTCCTCACTCAATTATCATCCGATTTTCCACAGTTTTGAACTCCCCTTAACATTTAGAGTTGGACTGTGGAATTGTTTTTGAAAATCGAAAATAATTTCTAAAAATTTTTTGAATACAAATTGGACATTTTTTTTACTTTTTGAGATGCTGTTATCCTAATACAGTGATTTAAGTTGAATAAGATGATCTCATAAGAACCACCAGTTCTATCTCATGAAGTAAACATTGAAATATAAAACAATTTTAGAACAAAATGTTTTCAATATTTCCTGCTAAAACTGACCTTTCTAACTTTACGGAGATCTATCCAATTACAGTGGTTATCTTATAAGAATCATCTGTTATATCTCATAAACAAAGCATTGAAATTAGAAAATAAATTTTGAACTTAAATGCGCCTCCTTATTTATAATAACAATTAACTAATAATCATCTCCAGCTGACTTCACTACATATCTTCTGGCTGGACGACATAGACGGCCACCAATGCTTCTAAACTAGGCCTAACATTTCCCCCGACAGCGGGTCCCCGTAGGCTAGTCTAGACTTCAATTGTAAATAAATCTTCAGAACACTACTGCATGCCATCATAATGATTTACTAACTATTTATGCCTTAACTAAGAAATAAATGAGCGAACTTGTTTTTTCTCTCTAAAAGTTCTTAGTCCCCCGTTGGTAATAAACGGAGAAACCATAACACTTTAGCTCATCTCCTCATTGCTTTGGATGACTGATAGCCTAACTCTCAGTCCTAACTGGTGAACTGTTTTTTGAGAACTTTCCCCTAAAAAAGCTGAGAGTCATTATCATTAATCCTATCCCGTTCATAGTTAAGGATTTGATAGAAATTCAATTCAATTCACAATCTTTTATCACACAGTTTCACTCCAAGTCATGCTCATTAAAAGGATTTTCATTCCATAATGATTTTAAGTACTTCATTAGGTTTAATCTCAATTAAGAACCCATTCTTTATGGATTTAATTTTTTTCCCCTATTGTTTTCAAAGACGTAAATCCAATAATCATTCCCTTCTTTTTCATTCCCTATTTTGCATCGTTTCGTTCGCTTGGTCTTTACTAATCACTTTAAGAGTCCTATAAATCGTTTTTGATGACAGAATCGTAAAAAAGTATCGTAATTGATATTGATGAAAAAACTGAAAAAGGTTAGAAATATCTACTACCATATTTCATGCACCCAGATCGCGCTCTACGTATGCAAACAAATAATTTTGAAGTGTTTAACATGTAAATAGCGCAGCTTCATCATCAAGCTATGCCTGCATACCACAGGCATTATGGTGTTCTAAAATCCCGTAACATTAAGTAATGCAGCATATCTTCTATCAAATTTCGAACCGCTTTCCCTTTCAATAGTTTTCTAATGCACCTGAGACCAAATTGTAATAAAATAAGCCTGTCTCTGTTTACACATAACAATAGCAACTTTTCATCCCTGCGGGATCTATCTTTGGTAATACATGTATTTTGTATCCTTTATAGTATGCATGAGTTGGTCACGTTTGTATTAATCTTTTTAATGCACAATCAGGTCTCTACACTCTAAACTTTGGTTTTGTAATCAACTTCAACCTTTGCTACTAATCTGTGTCATTCATTACTCATCTTTTCTATGTGAACCTCACCCAATATAATTCCTTCAACTTTATAATAATTATATGCAGTAGCAGTAGTAACAATCTGTCAAACCAAGGCCAACTTTTACTGACGACACTGAACTTTTCTGAAAGTAAGTAACTAATGTTCGCAGATCAGCTCCACTTCATTATTTTCCCCATTATAGCATCATGGACCCAATTCCATGCTTTAGTTGCTTCAGTTCTTACTAAATCCACACAATTGGTTCCTTATAGATAGTTTGAACTTTTGAAAATAATATAGTTACATAAGTACGCAAAGGCTGAAGACCCGGGGACTGAGTGTTCTGTTTTATAATTCATTTTCATCCCAAAGACTGAATCCTCCCTGCTTGGCCTGGCATGATCTGCTCTTGTCAGATAATGTGCACCGACGAGCAGATCCTCTTTCATTAAAGTCATTTCTCTCTCAGGCACATTTACGAGATAAGCTTAATAATCAGAAGTGAATGCACACAAAATTTGTATTAGTTAGTAGTACAATTAGTAGTCGTAGTCGTTAGAAGTTGTAGTAGAAGTAGAGAAAAAGTAGTTGTAGTAGTAAAAGTTGTTGTAGAAGTAGTTAAAGTATAAGTGGAAGAAGTAATAATCGATAGAAGTAGTAGTAATAGAAGTAGTAGAAGTATTAATGGAAGTCGTAGTAATAGAAAAAGTACCTCGTAGTAGTAGAAGTATTAGTAAAAGAAAGTAGTAGTAGTAGTAGGAGTAGTAGTAGTAGTAGTAGTATTAGTAGAAGTGGTAGTAGTAGTAGTAGTAGTAGTAGTAGTAGTAGTAGTAGTATTAGTAGTTTTAGTAGAAGTGGTAGCAGTAGTGTAGTAGTAGTATTGGTAGAACTAGTAGTAGCAGAAGTAGTAGAAGTGGATAAAATAGTTTAAAACAAACAAAACAAACTACCTTGCATATTGCCGATCCCGAACATAATAAACCGTAGCTTTCTTAGTAGCATAGCGTTCGCATACCTACCAACATGTCAATATCAAAACTTAAAAAACCTCACTATATGAATGAAGATAGGCATATCGTATTTCAATTACATCGTTACTTTCCCCTCATAAAATATTTAATAAAAATAGTTTTACCCCGTCTTCATGGTGTATGCTACTTTCTCCGGGACTTCACAACTAATCAAAGCTATGTAAACAAACGTACGTGCGAGCTTTGCGTAATATAATAAGTGAGTAACAATGGGAAATCCTATTCTCTTTTGAGGAAAGGAAAGTAGCACCATTTTAGAAGATTTTATAGCCATGGATGAATAGATTCTCTCTGCAATTGCGATAACGACAGCTTGACATCGTATACTGGTATTGTTGATAATAATAGAATAGACCTACTCGAGTAGAATATTTTTTCTATTTATAGGAGTTTTTAAAAGCCCATCCCTCTGATCTTAATACTTAATGTCATGCATATGTACGAGAAAACTTTATGCTCATCCTTTCGAGTTTGTCATTAGCAAACAATTCCCTAGGAAAGTTCAAAGTGGATGGATGGGGAGGAAAAGGTAATCAATTCATTCTCAGAATAAATTGGAACTAGGCGAGGTTGGATACCTGCTCATTTTTATGCACACATCTTTCTTTCAAGATATCAATTAATTCACAAGTTTGGGCTGGCCTTTCAGAGACAGACAATTGTGTGTTAGTAAAAGCATTCTTCTGTAAGTATAGATAACTCACAATGGGAGATTACAGATATTAAAAATATGCTTCTGTAAATTACTGACCTATTCATTGGCCTCATAGTAGCCCCATTTTCGGCATACGGCATATCCAGACGAAACTACAATGAATATCCAACCAGACCAGTTTATCTGGCTTTAATGGATGGATAAAACGGCGTTATTGGTTTTTATCCGGGGTTTGGAATTAAGAGACGAATAAAAACCAATCTCACGACTACCAGTTTATCAATCCGGACCGGATGCGGATGGAAGTACACTGCCCAGTTTACTATTAGAGCTATTTAATTTGTACGATAAAATGTAACAAAAAAACCTCCAAAATTGAGTAGTAGCTGTATGTAAATTCTGTCCACTGCTAACAACACTTCGCTTTGATTTCTGAATTCATAAGGTTTTTTGCGTGAAGCTCTCCTATCTGGGGAGGTTTTCATTAATTAACTCATACCCGAAGTAGCTATTAAACTTTCACTTCCTGAAACCTGAAACTGCAGTTTTACCCCAATCTCCACAACTCACGAGTCTTCAATATACCATCCATGATTTTGTTACCTTCCTGTTTTCACATAATCTCGGCTTCCCTTTTCCATCATAGATAGGATGCTAAACTAATTCCAAATTGATATCTGAGCTTTTAATTTAACCAACCGAAATCAAAAGTGACTTCTTGCAATATTTCTAGTTTTCTTGAAATGAAACCCTACTTCATACACTCCAAAGTCCCTATTTTCCCTTAAATTGAAACTAAAAGTCATTTCACAAAACTATAGTGCATTAATTTACATATCCTACGTCTATATTTATAATGGTAACTGATTCCAACTCTCAAAATATTGAATTTGGTTCAAGAGAGACAATAGTCGGACAATATAAGTACGCCGCAGTAGTCCAACTTTAGAGACAAGAACGGCAACTTTCCGGTTTACACAATGGGAAAGGATATGATCAAGAAAGGGGCTTTTGCCTAACTGAGTTCGAAATCAAATCTCATAATTATACAGAATCAACTATAGAGGAAGTCTACGGTACCCTACCTTTTCATGCCAAGTTGCACTTTTGAAAGCCTCCTGGTTCGCTGGGTCTCTTATACTATACAGCCCACAGTTATTCAGATTAAGTCACAGATACAGTATTGAATTACTACATTGTGCCTTCTTGTCATTGAGTGGCATTTGAATTGAAATGCTGCTCATTTAAAATAAACCGTTGTAAACACATGTAACGAAGAGTTGTAAACAACCGTTAAATGTCACTTGCGCGCGCGCGGTGTGTGCAGAGTGAGCGCGTGGTTTGTACGGAGTGAGCGCTTGGTGTGTGCGGAGTGAGCGCGTGGTTTGTACGGAGTGAGCGCGCGGTGTGTGCGGAGTGAGCGCTTGATGTGTGTGGAGTGAGGTCGCGGTGTGTGCGGAGTGAGCGCGTGGTTTGTACGGAGTGAGCGCGCGGTGTGTGCGGAGTGAGCGCTTGGTGTGTGCGGAGTGAGGTCGCGGTGTGTGCGGAGTGAGGTCGCGGTGTGTGCGGAGTGAGCGCGCGGTGTGTGCGGAGTGAGGGCACGGTGTGAGCACGTGGTGTGTGCGGAGTGAGTGAGCACGTGGTGTGTGCGGAGTGAGCGCGCGGTGTGTGCGGAGTGAGTGTGGTACCATTTGGTATTTCAATCTCATTTTGTCTCAACCACGCCCCCTGGAGGTCTGTAGGGGTGCCAAAATCCGAAAGCAGAAGTTGAAAAAGTTGATTGCGCGAACGGACAGCCAGACAGAGTGAAAGTGCATTCACATAAAGAGGTTTACACCTCTTAATAAGTACTCTACCTGGCCAGCATTGACGTCAACATTTTATTTTCTTGGGCATCTCATCAAAATAATGATGCAAATTTTATCCTTTACTGTAAATGTCTGGATGAACCTCTTCTGGATAATTTAAACTTATGGACGGATTACATTATGGACGTACTTAATGAAACCGGAGTTTTTTTAACTGCTTCCTGTACTAGATAGATCATTAAGCCAAAAGTGAGGCATTTTAAATTTAAATAGGACCTAAAGCTACTGCCATTAAATTAAATAGATACGAAGAATGCTGAGGCTAGCTTCCCTTACTTACTTTCCATTTATGCGAAATACTTTTACAAAAACATTAAAATGTCAAGTTCCTAATATGCAGCTTCAACGTATTTAATATTTACGCTGACCGTAGTACGAACCTTGCTTAATTATCCCTTAATCTATCAGCTTTGCTAGACATTTATACCAAAAATCCACACACGGAAGCTTATCATACCATATTGTCCATGTAAATATATTTACATTGCTTTGCTTACAGAGAAAAAGAACTATACGAATACGTCAGATTAACAAATACTTCAAGTTCCCTAGGTCCTAATTCTCACCCTGCTCTAAGGCTGCTTTTTATTGCTTTCTACTCTTCTACAACCACTGATGACTGAATTGGGGATTGAATATATTTGAATACCATTGCCTCTTCTTCAACTATATTTTGACTTCGGGAATGATAACGTATAGATATAGATATTTTTTCGGCTTTGCATACAATCTAACAACAGTAAACTCATCCCAAAAGGATCTTTACTCAAAAGTGGAGCAACCTAACCCCGGGTAGTTTCTGGGGACTTTTAGGTCTGGGTTAGTTAAGTTGTAAATTTGTGGTAATAACATCTATTGATTCAGTGTCGGTTTTTATATAGGCACTGTTGCTCAACTTTTTCAACAACAAACAGCTCTCCTCTCCCGTACCCATTTATTAAGAGGTGTAAACCTCTTTATGTGAATGCACTTTCACTAGTCTGTCTGTCTGTCCGGCTGTCCACTCGCGCGATAACTCTCGAACGTCTTAACTTTTTGAACTTCTGTTTTCGGATTTTAGTTATTGAGGTCAAAGTAGGAAGTAAGTTCGAAGATGGGTGATTTCGACCACACCCCTCAAGGTCAAAGGTCACAGGTCACCAAAAGTTTAAACAGCAGGCCCTATCAAGTAGGGTTGTTATTTAAAGGGGGCAGCCTAAACATAACACAATTTATGCAATGAGAAAATTACAAAGAATCCTCCCCCCTCTCCAGCTCCGGTTTAAGTTTCATACTTTCAGGATTTGTTATAAATAATCCTTTTTCCCTTGTAATAATTTGTTAATACCTGAGCTGGAGATTTTATTCGCTCAAGCAACAGGGCAGACAACCCGGAAAATACATTAACCAGATAACGCAAGAGTTCATTTACAATACTAAAGAAGCCGGTTAAAATCCCCTTTTCCACTTCAAAGTTTAACCTATTTTATCCTTAGAAAACCAAACCGTAATTTAATTAAACCCTACCAAAGCTCGTGCTGTGTTTTAAGTGGAAATTTCATACTACCAAAGCCTTTTCAGTTAGATTCAATCACCTACAGAATGAAGGAACTATTTTATAACCTGAGCACAGGTGGGAGGTGGTATTTCTCATAAACTCACCTCCCACAGAGCCGTTCAAAACATTCCAACCCAAACTTTTTACGAAAATAGACCAAAAATAGGAACGGTATTATCCCCACAATTAATTACTAATTACCCAGGCCATGGTTTTATCTTGCCAAAAATGCTCAGTCTACTTTGTTCAGTAT
>JAQFZX010000976.1:0-39215 GCA_034682405.1 Hydroisotoma schaefferi | reverse complement strand
GTAAAGCTAAGAAAGTGAAATCTCTGACGAAACGTCAGATCAGATGCATAATTATTTTGACCTTGAGTGGATTAAAAATTTGAAAAATCCTTCAGATGTAATCCCATCTGAGTCGGATGTCCATGAATATTTAATTGGCATTGGAAGGGACATGACCAGTCCATCTTAATTTGGACGATGGTTAAGTTCAACTCTGAAATTTTTTGTTGGAAATTCGATACGGTTTTAAGCTCAAGCAACAAGCAAGCAGCAGCAGCTTTAACCTCCAGATCTGAAATACTTTGTAGAAGCAACTCCTTGTTTACTTTTCACAAGCATATTTATATTATGCATAATGCATCGGCATCGACAATCTCCGCACAGATCATGTTTAAGGTTAAGGAATTCGTCATTTGAATCCACATAACATTGGATGTGACAGCTAAATAATCACCCTTTTAAGTCAACCAGTCACTCACTGTACATTGCAATTCCAAATTAGATATGCTCAACAGATCCAATACTTGGTGGTTGGTCGGATCAAAAAATAATACATCATATTAATTCTTGTGCTTGCATAGGTAGGTTAGTAGTTGTCGTAGAAGTAATAGCTACTAATAAATTCTTCAGAGACTCTAAAATACAAGGAGGACAGAACTGAACCCAAGCTGCTACGTGAGATATAATTATGACATGAAACTGCATCCTACTCTATATAAGAACTCGTGATTGAATTCCTAGTTTCATTATTGTGAAAAAGACAGATTAGATCCTCTGTCCTGTTTGATGTCAGGCAGGTAGGAGGATGTCATTGGCGGATTGAATTCTCATTTGGTTTAATTTGATTTGGTCTTTACGATTAAGGTCTTGCGGCTCCGTACTGGGACTTGACACGACGTGTGTGAGCCATTTTATGCCGTTCTTTTATATTTTACAAGCAATCCAGTCTTTCAAATTGTGTGGACAGGCATGAATGCGTGCATTCAAAAGTAGTAGAATTCGTCAAACAGTATTTCTCGTTGTCACTTATTCAATGCAAAGTAGTCATAAAAACAGGTATACGAATAATAATAGTAATTCAGAGAAGAAAGAAGCTACACCTACACACATAGAAGAACTTGACATTGCATTCTGCTGAGTTGGCTTGCTTTTGCTTATTCATGCCATGCTAAAGTTTAAAAGGGTTCTTGTTCTTTAATCTTTGTAAAAAAAAGAACTTGATAGTAAATAGGCAAGTGTTACAATATTTGGTCAAGGATAAGGTAAATTACATCCATGCATGCGTTTATTTATATTCTTCCTTTATGAAGATTAATTATTCAAGATGTAGTACCTTTGAGTTATGCATGTGAGTTATTATAAGTCACTGGATGTAACGTAAAACAGGCCTGGAAGAAATGTGCATTCCGATACTCATACTTTCTTCGATATTGTTCTTATAATGACTTCTGTCTTTTATTGATGATTGTTTGACGAGTGCAGTCAATGTTTTTTGCTGTAGAGGAATTCACCTCTGTACTTATGAATGCATAATAAAACTTTAAAATAGCGTAGCTAACTTCTTAACGATACATACACGCATAAAGAGAAATGGTGACTGGGCATAATTCATATGCATGTTGAGAGAGAAGCATACATTTTAGGTTAGCTTGAGAACCCTTAATAATTCTTTAAGATTTACTTCAGTTATCTCAAATAGGATTAAATAGCCATTGACTCCTACTGGTAAAGGTTAAAATTATAAAAATTAATTCACCTGCCAAGAGCGTAGTCGATTGTCGATTATCAAGTGGTGTGCAATGCAAAAGCGTAGCATCAAATATTGTATACTGCGGATATTATATTGTGGAATGTTTTTGTTGCAAAAAAGAGTCTGTACTTTCTACAGTAAAGTCAAAACAACACTATAAACCATTTAATCAGGATAAATAGGAAGGGAGGACAATCAAGTCAGGATCTTGAACTTCTTAGGAATAAGTCGTGAAGAGAGGAATGTTAAATATGTCATTATTATTTTATTGCTTGTTGTCTTCTTAAAGTTAACGATCTATATACATTTGCTACTATTGATGTAATCCCAAATTTAATTCACTTTATCAGCATTGCTGCTTTTATAGCTGAAGCGGTAGTCACAATAAAAGAAGCACTTTTTCCAAAACTGAAGTCTCATCTAACATTTAATTCTTGTCTACGAATGTGGAACAGTAATAAAACACTTTAATAGTTATTATGTACAAATGAATATCTTAATTTATTACAGACAGTTTGATAGATACCTTAAACTAATGTGAATGTCGCAGATCAACTCTGTGAAGCGAATTTTGAAAAATGATCCATTGAAGTTTAATTTATGTCTGCAAGGTTTTGAGTTTAATGGGCTAATCTAATCTGCCTTACGTACGACTGTACTGTAGCTGTAGCTTACGAACTTACACAAAGATGAAGTTCAATTCTTTTAAGACGAGAGCTTAAAGCCCATATCTTTGTTTCAAAAGTAGTTCAAGAGGGCCATAACATAAACAATAGCCCTATCAAGAATTGCATGGGGCTTTGTATTTTAAATGGAATTATTATTACCTTTCAACAGAATTATACTAGGATGAAATATCTTATTGGTTATTACAGTAGTGGTGTCTAAACCCCTTTACAAATGGAATGTTAGTGGCTAAAACCTCAACAAATTGATTGCACCTGGTGCAATAATAAGACATTTTTTCATGAAAATACATACATCATACATTGTAAATGAGGTACATCAATGTGTACCTTAAAACGTAGTTTACTAGGTATGGTCGTAATTTGGTATTTTGAGAAGAGATTTTTAACGTACAAAAGTTGCAAAAAGCCTAAAATAAAGGATTTCAGTAATTTCCTATGTTAGAAGTATTTACAACAACATGGGTATAGAAAAACTTTGTTTTCTTAGAAGCGTCTGCTTATCAAGCCGGAAAGGAATGGCTATCTCATTTCAACAAGACTTAAAATATCTTCATCTGCCCTTCACTCCCTTTGACTTAATTTCGATGAAAGGGAGGGAGGGGACTCATGTGCGTAACTCTTTTCTCAGATCTTGCTTACTCAAGCTTCCTCTTGGAATAAGTTTGTCCAGAGGAGTCTTGAAAAAATACTCAGAATCTTTTTTGTAGTTTATGTGATTTCAAACGTACATTTCAAACATAAAGAGGATCCTCTGTCGTCATTGAAAATCCTCAGTTTGTAAATGAAAATGGGGTATGAAACCGTTGGAAGTTTCGGAGGATACATAAGTTTATATTAGTAATTGTAAATTGTAGCAGTAACTCAACAGAGATAATTTTAGCTGACTTTGGCTTACCCTCTTTGAGAGTTTGTTTGAGAAATAAAGTACTTTGCTGACAGGGATGTCCGGCTTCCCCTTGAATAGATAGATAAACATGTAATTCTAATTTATATAAGGTCAAAACTTTCGACAATTAATTATCTCAAATCTTTACTGTTTATTAGCGGGAGGGATATTTATGGACGTGTGGACCTGTTTCTGTCGAAGGGGAGGGTTTCATGAGGCCGTTTTTTTTTTACAGCGAGGGGTAGTTTTATTGAAAATTTAACGAATATGAAATCAAGAAATGTAAACATTACTAAAGGAATATAAACGGGACTGAAAAAACTAGCTGACCAACAAGAAGTTAGAAGATGGAATCGGATTAAGAGTCACGCATCCAGGTAGGGGAAAAACTGCATAAAACCAGCGTGAAACATCCACTTGAAGAGTAAACCACAACAAAAGGCCGTGTGTGACTTTATTATTGCACTTTGCTTAGGTTATATAGTTAGCACTTAGCAGTATAAAATAAAATAAATGGGTCATTTTATAGCTTTGGGATTGTTAAACTTGAAAACCGCTTATTGTGCATGTGAAGTGGTAGTAGACGGCATCAAAAGTCGGCCTGACGGTTTTTTTTTTATTTGTATGGACATAATTGATGCTGAGTTTGATTTTATATAATATTTAATAACTTACAAGTTCTATGCATCTTTAACGTGTTGGGTTATGTCTGGGGCTTTATTTATTTTGACGGAGTAAATAGCTCGGCCAACTTTATAAGTCTTGCCACCAGAGTTGATATTTAAGGTGTTTAGTAGAAAGAGTGCCTGAAGAAGTTGGAAGAAAGGTTGAAATCTTCAATGAAGGAGAGATTAAACCGTAGCATTAAAACCTGAAGTCTTCAAGTCCTGAAGGGACACATGAGTTTCTTTATCACATATGACCCCCTTTACGTTAAGAAGATGTGACTTGATAATATGTTAAAGGCACCTCAATTGTTAAAACTTTAGGTTACAGCTAAATGAGATTATTATTTATTGTGATATAAAACGTCATGCTGAATAGGGAACATGTATTTTTATTTAGATCAGGTAGATTAAGAGAGCTAATAGTTTAGCTAGTAGATTAACGTTTACCAGGGGATTAGATGTTTTGTTTTCTTGATGTTTTTGGGTAAATGTTTTCCAGCGCACGGCAGAATACGGTATTTTAAAATTTTTGGACAGCCAAGTTGTTATTATTAAAATGGATCAAATGATGAAGTTAAAGTAGAAAACAGGTCTAATTTTACAGTCATTATACCCTTACTGCGAATGCAGGTATCTTTCCACACGTGTGCTTCACCTTGGAGTATGAAGATGTTAAAAAACTCAAGCATTACCAAGTCTAAAAATTATAAATTCATGTAAAATTGTAAAATAAAAAGAGGATTATGCATCAAATCAAGCCCAAAGGGATGACAAGGTTTACCACTTTCATAAATTACTTAGGAATCAAGATAATTGAAAAAGTCATGAAGATTTCATTACAAAATTGCACCTATTAGCTTAAAACGTACAACCGGTTCATGTTTATTCCCTGATTGATAGTGAAAACTAAAATTTTAATACACCATCCTGTTTTTACATATTCTTTACAAGTAGAATTGAAAAGTGAATCTCTAGCTCTGGTTTAACTTCAACATCCGTCCCTTGGGGTGCATTCTTCATGTAATGCAAGTAAATTCAACAAATCTAGATGCGTGAATATTTGCCAGGAAAATTTAGGGCAATTAACAAAATCTGGTTCTTGATTGTACCATAAACCCTTTTAAAGGTAATAACTACTTTCCTTGACTGTTGTAATAAATTAGCTCGAGTTGTAAATTAGCTTTTTTCTCTATCCCTCCTCTGAATGTGAGAGTGAGTTCTGCTCAGAAAAAGTTACGAGCTTATGGGAAAAGTCATTCATTCTAATTCCAAAGTATGATTTGTTTGTCTTCGTTTCTGACTGGAATTTTTATACTAAATTACTTACGACAAAACCAAAAGTCCTTTACGTTTGCTCACCTCTAAATCATAGACTATTTCTTCATATATTGGATTTTGGAGAGATTAGTTAGGTTAAAGGTTGGTAGGTATGCGTTACATACGTTAATTAGTGTTAGCTTTTTCTGTAGAATAATCGAATTTCCAGTCTCGCACTATAACCAGGGGATGAAAAATTATGATTCAGTTTTTTCTTCAAGTTTTATGATATTTTACCGCACCAGGCGAAGGGTGAATATCACGAAGGTTAATCAAGAAGGGGTTTCCTCCCCGCTGCGATACGATAACCAAGAGTTCATTATGACTGCGGCAGGCAAGCAAGCACGGGAAGAACAAACTCAAAGCCCGAAGGTTTACTCTTCCATTGCATTAATAAATGTACAAATAGTTGATGGAAATCTTCCCTTTGTTTCCCATTCATATATTTAATGTTTTGTATATTCTGTAGTGACCCTTCAATGGAATGAAATGCAAGCTGCAAGCAATTATCTTGAGCGTAACAATACTACAGGAAAGTTGAAATGGGGAGAGGTTTAAATTAGATGTCACAGATAGGCAGGTTAGGTATGATTTAGAGTCTTGGAGTTTAGTTTAAGAGGACATGCCCAAGAATGACTCGGTCTTTCCACTGGTGACCGAAGTGGACAAAATTGACAAGATTAGTCATTGAACTAACTAGTTCTCTGACTGATGCATATCAGACGTCTGCTGAAGATGAAGAATCCTTGCTATTATTTCTGTCTATATTGTTGCTTATTGTTGACCGCCGCCCTTGAGGTCGGCCTAACAGCAAAAGACGCAGACGGGAACAATGATCTTGACTTTCGTTCATCCACCAAGATTCATTGGATGAGACGAGACGGGTAAAGGATACCGTCCTAAAAAAATGCAGGTCCCTAGATTATAATCTCATTGATCTTGGTCCTTTCTTTTCTTATCCAAGAAATTTGAAAATGGGAAGGTATTGAGCATTTGTTTGTTGCTTTATTCATGCGAGGTGGCAAACCGTAACGCTGCATTCGTTTTTCGAGTTTTACTTCGTTTTCCTTGGAATCGATTAAACCACACCCGGAACGCTGTTGAATGGGAACTTTTGACTGAGACTTACTGAAATTTCCTTTGCATTTAAGCTGTGTGGGTATATCATTACCTTAAATTACTTGCGCTAGAATGGGCAAATGTTGGTTGTCACCTAGCTTAGTTACGTAAAATGTTTGCGTTAGGTCTTTATTGATGTGCTTTCGACGTTTGATTATCTCATTTGAAGCTACTCTTTAACTATTTACTGCTTCGATAGTTCACTTGCAGCATTTCTGAACTAGTTTAACTATAGAATATCACAGTCACAGTTACCTGCTTACACAATATTATTTAAACAACGCTTAAAGTTTGACTGCTTTAATTACTTTCCCATGTCCAAGATGTAGGTGATAATATTAAATTAAATGTAATTTAATTAAATTTCACCACCTTTCCCAGACTATCAGTGAGTATCCTGACTTTCCAATTCCATATCCCTTAATTAATTAAACTGAGAAGTTTATGTACCTACGTCACCTCTCCTGTCCTTCTTTACAATTCTTAAGTGGATGTAGAGATTGGCATACTTATGTCTCTGTATTCTGAATTGTATCATCAGTTCATCATGAATCGTCTTAAAGAGCTTCGAAATTTTGTAAAATGGGAACATTTGACGTGCTGGAATGCTTTGAAATTATACTATATCACGTATGAGCGTCTATGGAAAATCCCAATTTATTGGGATAATCCGGCTCGAAAATTTCGATACTACGACCGATTTTGGGATCTGAAGTTTTGGTTTTGTAGCATACCTTTTGCATCCATCTCAGTCATATCAATGGTGGTGCTTCTGATTCGTGAAATATTTGTCAAGAAAACAGACGTCTCTGCTATGCAGCTTCTCATATTCATCGTTTGGGTGGTGATTGGAGCGTTCTACATTAACATGTTTTGGGTGCAATATAAATACGGTGACGATTTTGTTAATGGATGGAACCGACTCGGCATACTTATGAGAAATGTCCACAAAGGTAAAAGAGTTGAATAGTTTCTGGTTGGTAATAAAAAGTAACTAAACCAATTATTTTAATTTTAAAAATTCAGAGCTAGGAATATCCCCAGCAGACCGACTTCCTGATTATAACAATCGCCCTGACATTACGTCAGCTCTGCTCCACTTGTGTGGATGGAATCTAGCCTCATTTCCACCCTTTCTAACTATATTTACTCTTCTGCTCAACATTGACGCCTTGTTCTTCATCATCCAATACATAAACCCTACGATCCGCGCTGTGCAAGTTGTTATACAATTCCTCCGCGTTGTCAGCTTATTTTTGTCTTTTATTGAAGGTTGTCGGACCTACGAGCTCACGCTGGGCTGTATGATGTCCGGAATCAATACGTGGAGTTGCTTGCTTAATCAAATTGTAAACGTTAGACGGGATCTGGATGCAAAAATGGTCAATTTTTATTGGCAGCTCTTCTCCACTTTTGAGCAATGTATGATTTTCTTCCAGGTGAACACAGCATTCTTCTTTGGACACGGAATAGTTCTGACCGTTCTTTGCCTTTCCATTTCTATCAAGGGATATGACTTATTTCCTGTTTTATTCTACTGCTTTTTTCCCCTGGTGTCTGTTTTGCTTGTTGTTGTGATTTATGTCATGATGGATTTATTTAGTAGTCTCAATAATCAATCAGAAGAGATGATTCGTAAATGGAGGGGGACTTTATGGGATAGAAAGAGCAACTTTGAGAGAGCTATTATTAAGCGACAAATAAGGGCCTTAAGGCCTTTTAAATGGGTAGTAGGAATTGGAGGCTTTGAATTTCTGTCGTTTCAAACAGGTACTAGGACTGCATACTATATGGTAGTAATTGAGTACACAATCAACCTTCTATTGGCATGGCCATTGTAGAAACAAGAAATAATTTAAATGTTATTGGTATTGGTATATTTTAATGTGGTGAAGGTTTTGTTAGAGTTTGCAGTCCAGTCGTAACTTGGATAATCAATCGGGATTCGCCCTTCTTAGTTCTTGAACTTTTTCCACAGGCAAGCGAAGTTGATTACTTATTTATGGAAGTTAATCTGGTTTACAGCCGATGTGCATAAGCTTTAAATAAATTAAAATGTTTTCTTAATATGTCGCATTCATTTGATGTGATGATTAACTACTTAGTAAATTATATTGAGAAAAGGTTAGATGGTAAAGGAAGTTGATTGGTCTTACATAAGCTGTTGAGCATCGGTGTTTTTTATTGTGTATTTTCATAAGGATTTTAACTCGAGGCATCGCTTTAGTATTTATGTCGATATTATGACACAGTAACCAATGCAATGTTCCTATTTAGTTATCTACAGTTCGTTAATGCTACACATATGTTGTTGGACGGGTGATTGTATAAGTTAGCTCATATTTATATGGGTATTCGTAGTGGTATTGTATTGGTGTAATTGATGCATACAATTTGAAGGACGGATTTTATTAGCAGTTATATCCTAGAATATGCTTTAAGTATAGGCCGACCACTTTGACCGTAGATAGAACGAGTGCTTCAAAAAATTTGGTAGGAAAAGCAATTTTGACTTTACTGTGCCATTATAATTATGCCAAGTCATGTCTAATTGAGAACAACGTTTATTTTTTTGGATGGCGAATGGAAACTGTTATTTATTTTAAAGTAGTCTAGTAACTCTACATGCGTGTACAACAAGTCGTCATCTTGTAGACTAGCAGGTCAAACGATCCTGATCGAGCAATTAAAACTCATATTCTGTCTGTATTAACCAGATAAATTCTTGGATTTTTTCTCCAACTTTTAATTGATCATGATTTACAACCTTATTGCACAAAACAATCCCTTCTCTTTACATCTTACAATGCAAAATTAGCAAGTAACCAGAAAAACAGTGGGTTAGCATATGGTATGGTATATGGCTCCGACAAAAACATATTAATATGCATATTTTATTACCTTGCCTTAGTGTACTTATACAACTTTATTGCCCTTTAAATTAGCTTTATAAATGTATAGGTTTGATGTTCGGTCAGTATACAGTTTTGTCATAACTTGTAGAATGTAAGTTTATAAGATTGCTGTTAAGAATTTACCTATCATAAATTAATTGACAGTGACAGCAATAATAAAGTGTTTGCGATAAAATTAATTAAGAAACATTTACCTTTTCAAAGGAAAATCTACTGGTTTGACTGTTTTTTGGTAGACAGATAAAACATGACCGTTTGCTGCTCTATTTGATAGATCTGTTATTTGAAGCAGAATAAACTGTTAAATGTCTATGATTATAATCTCTGTTGATGGTATCTTGCATGCTTACTTAACATGCAAAATAAGTTAATGAGTTTATTGAATTCAAAAAATGCACTTTGTAGCTATAGCCTCACTCTGTTTTACAGCTATAATATATTACATATAGTGTTATGGATTGATGGTTTTTGATCCCACCCTCTCAATAGTAATTTTAATTATTTCCAAAGAAAAACGGCAACCATTTGCATGTAAATTACTACACTCCATCCAAAATAAAATAATCAATAATTATCCTTAATCTAACTGCTTACTTGTTTTTAGTCTCCAATTATATTTTGGATTTTAATTATTAATTTCAACTATTGATATACTTATAGAAAAAGGAGAGCAGCGATTAGATTCTAAGCTTGTCAAACTCTACCGTCGGTCGTACAGCGAAACGTGATGAGACAGAGGAAATTAGCAGACGCAGAAGGGGAAATGAATTAGAAATAGAGGAAGTAAAAGTAGACTTTTACGATTGACTATTATTACGGGTGCATGGCCATGTCATAGTGAATGGTGGGTACTATTCAGACTATTCACAGAACAGTCTTTCAGAATGAATGGAAGCAGGAGGATTTGTCGTAGTCCTGGCAAGTTTCCCATCAAGTTCCTTAGTAAAATAAAAGAATTGCATAGCATTGGTACTAGTACTGGTAGAGTTAGATTCAAGATAAACTCCCCGACAGACACATGAGACGAAGAACTGACTTGGGTGCTAGAACAAGTAGAAATAAATGGAAGAATATTATGATATGATGACTTGATGGGAGAAAGACTTGAGCGTGTGTGGTTCGAACAAAAGGGGAACTTCAGTTTCACCACTTCTGTGTAGAGAAATACGTACATAGTTGGAAATAGTGTACGATATTTCAGAAGAAAAATCCTGGCAGGGGGGTTGCTTCGCTTCAGTTTTGTAGTTCAGCTCCTAAATAGAGTATTGGACGAGGAATTCGGTTTCAAACAGAATCGTCTAGCTCAACGCTCCACCAGGACCAAACAGATGATATTGTATGAGGGGGAGTTTCTTTAGTTTTCAGTCGTCGCTCTTGTTCTCATTTCTCAATTTTATATTGCTTTGGATAGGATTTGCTACAGGAAGTCTACCAATAGTCTATTATCTAACCTCAGTATATCCGTGGATTTATACTTTCTTCAATGTCATCATTATTTACTAGAGGATGCAGGCAGTTGTAGTGCATCTCCTGCGAATTCTGAAAGTAATTTATTATTGCACAAGGACCGTTCAAAGCACCTCAAGTGCGAAGTTGAATAGGATCTGATGAAAGATACAAAACACCAATATAGTAGTAGCAAGAAGTAAAGTAGTAAACTGTCTCTAGCTTCTATCAACTCAGCCACAACCAAAAGAGGCTGCCCTTCTTTTTTAGTTCAAATTGATATTTGAGTATAAACCTCCAGGGAGAATCCAATATGTAGAAGTAGAATAGATTGTATCGTCCTGTCTCTGTCGTCCTGTACAGAATTTTTCTTCTTCGTGGTCGCTGTTTGAAAGTAGGCAACTTTATCCCACATGAAATGGACTGGCTTCTGCAAGGACCTTCAATAATAAAGGCCTTCGGTAGGTCAGACAGCAGCAGAAGCTTGCTGGACATAAGATATGTGGTTGCTTAAATTTCAACCCCAATCCTCCCTTGTAGGAGTAATCATTTACTCAAGTAATTTATTGGGGTGGCTATTGCATTGTATCAACTTTTTATTTCCCTGTTACCCCCTGCAGAAGTGTTTTACAGGGAGAAAAGGAGATCGGAGATCGCAGGGCTCTTGTATATATCATCCCATTATGATTCTGTCGGATGGCCGTCCACTATAGTTGATACAGGAAATTATAGGACTTTGCCTGAATCTAGAAGAAGTAAAACCTAAAACTACAATAGGAAAAGTTAGGAAGACAGATTGATCCAGTGTTTATACCACTGTACTCTAATGATGACAATGTTTATAGCAAGTAGCATAGTTGATTTTATAATATAGGGGAAAAGCTACAGAAAAGGTTCGATCGGCTTCTTTAGAGTTTCTAACTTTGTATCAAGTATAAAACCTTTAAGGCAGGTCATGACTTCATGCTGAGTTGATACCAGACAAGAATGTGAATGGATCTGCTGAGGTTGATACAACAAAACTAAGCGACAAAGTTTCTATTCTCTTTCTACAAATGGGTTTGTCAGTTACAGTTTTGTTAAATCTTTCTCTATTAAGATTCATCTCTAGAGCTCTAATAATGTATATATTTTATCTTCGTCTGCGTGAGGGAGTAATTTTTCAAAGGTAATTACACTTTGATAAACCCACCCTGGTTTTATTAATTGATTAAAGATGAAAGTTCCTTTTGTGAAGGAAGATTGAATCGCTCGATTAATTAATTGAGTAATTTTTTAAATTGATTCCCATCTAAGTTGCTAATAAATGCCTGGCAGATTAAAGTAATAATGGAAGACACACAAGATGATAAACGTTAAGATGGGAGAAAGAGCGTTTGCGAAATAATGGGATTTGATTGTCTGGCTTCTAGACTTTTAAAATCATATAAAGTCAAACTTGTCTGGTTTGAGATTTAACCATTTTCATTTGACTGTCCTTGTTGATTTATCTCTTTAGATGAATTATTCATAATGGTATTACGCCTTATTATTATTACAAGGAATAAGAAAGGTTATCCACTATAAATGCTACCTAGTCAGCTCGGTCTGTAGTGGCTTTGTTGGTTTCTTGATTTGACTATTAAATTATTGGTATTAATGCATACGTTCGCTGAATTTTAAGTCAAGCCAAATAGGCAAGCACGTAAGATTGACGCAAGGAAAACAACTTTGCTTCGGTTAGCGGTTTTTCCTGTATAGTAAATGAAATTCATGTATAAATTCATGCATTCTATTGTAATGTAAAGATTATTCTTTGCAGTGGGCTTGTTTACATTCTATTAATCCTGTTTTATATGTTTGGTAGCTACAATCTCGCATGATGGATTGAGAATACCGTAAGTCCAGATCAATTATAGAGTGCGCAAAAAAGTTTTAACGTCTGCTAACCTTGTAACTGATAATACATAGTTAGTGCAGTCATACTGCACATTTAACAACACACGTACTGCCTTGACTAGGACATCTTGCCATTTTATTTTATTGCATTGTTTTGATACGTCAAGTAAATCATTTTTATCCCACATTGACTGTAATTATATATCTAGTCAGTACTGTTCTGAACCACACATAATGATTTGCCCCTTATGCTGCAGCTGCATTCTAAACTCCTATAGTATTTACTTATAGAGTTGAGATTTGACAGGTCGGTAGTGAGATAGATTATGAATATTAATTGCTCATCCGGCTTCTCATTGATTAAATGAAACTAATTAATTTCGAAAGATAATATCAGATTTGCATAGAGAGAGTAATCTAATCTGGCTAATGTGAATCTCATCATTGTTGGTTCGTAAATCGTGAGACATCCATCCATCAATCAGTCCATTTGTTTGTCTACTCCTTGCTTGACTTATCCCCTTCTTCTTGGATTAAGAGCGAATTGCTTTTTGTTGCGTTGGTTCGTTTGTTTGCGTGCGTGAGATGCACCTCGATTGCACGTCATTTTGTATTGGTTGGTATCGGAGGTAGGATTATGATATGACTGTGTGTAGGAAAGGAAAAATTGAAATGCCTACTATGTGCAACATATCGAAAGCTAAGTAATATGGGATCTTATGGGAACAAAAAGGTGTTGTGTGTTACTTCGATTAATTTCTCTTTGCTTTGCGGTCTGAGATTGAATGATGATAAGGGGAACGGGTGAAGTAACATTGCTACATTTTATTTTTACGATTTACCAATATCGAGCAATTCTCTCTCTCTGGCCTGGTTGTATTTTCCTTGATTAGTGTGTAGTAATTTGATTGAATTTCGATGGCAGTCGAAAAAGATTGAGCAAGGCATAATAATTATTCACTACAAGCGATGTTTTCTGTTCTCTACAAGAGTGTTTTTTCGTTGAAAAATACCGTTTGTCTGTCACCGTTATTATACGTGTGGGCGAGGGGAATGATAAAAGAATTGATTGCGAGGAGAGACCAATATTGATTGATAAATGAGGTGATTGCTTTGACCAGCACCAGCGTCCACACATTTCCTACAATTCCATCGATAAAGGAGAAGGGATGGAGTTGGATGAGGTTAGGTTAGGTTAGCCATGTATCCTCGAGTGGTTTCAAATTAGTGGAGATTTCTTCCCTTCCTAATAAAGTCAGATGAATTATTGAGCTCAGAGAAGGAAAGATCAAGAGGAAAAATGTATTTAACTTTGACCTTTGATTCGAACGAACTGAGTAGTAAAGTTGGTCCGTTATCTTTTAAAAATATAGAGATAGGGTGACTTTGAGGAAGATAAAACGGATGTGTCTCGGCTATTTTCACTTTTTAAGCTCCATTTGCACTCTTGCTTGGGATAGAGATTTAGGATCAAAGAGGTTTTTAATCATATATTGAAGTATACAAGGAAGCTGAGGCATGCGGCTGTCTATTTCTATTTGAATTAGAAGATGCTGAGGTCGTCCGTTTGTAAGAAATTCTAGGAAACTTCTCACTCCCACAAGAAAACTTAAAGGATTCTTAAATTAGTAGAAGTAGAAAAGAGATTATCAGCTTGGTCGAACAGAAACTAGAGATTACTCTAAAGTAAACTACAAACTTGGTTAAAGTCCTTGGGTAAAGTACACAACAAAGTTGACACAGGAGGAAAAGTTTGTCAAGATCTTGATAAGAATGAAAACAGCATTTCAGTCATTTTAAGCTCCTTTGGTTTGCCCCTAGGAGATAAATTATCCTGACGTAAATGTACACTCCAGGATTGAAACAGGAGGGACAAGTGCGGCATGCCAGTTATAAAAGCGGATCGGAAACGAGTAGTTAAAAAAATCTACGGTTCCAAGAATTGAATACAAGAAATATGCTATCCTTAGAAGAATTATATTCATTAGAATTATGTAGAAGCTGAAGGCTTTTCCTGTTTAGAACTTGTGGATTCCCTGAGACTGTCAGAAAAGTAGAAACAGATACACTACTACAAGGATGGGGTTTGATGTTTATGGTCTAAATAATGTCCCTTGCTGTGCCCCTGCCTCTTTTGGATTTCGAAACAAACATCATTTTACTTTCAACCAGTATGCACATGCAGTAATAATAATGACGATGGTACAAGGGCAATTAGGGTTTCCGTCACAATGAACATTTACAAAGTACTCAGTACTATACTTCTATGGTAGTCCGAGGTAAATGCATAAAAGCTACGCTTGATGCAGTATGTCTGTCTTTTAGTTATTAATCCTTTATTTAACCAAAGTTCGGTCTTGTTAAAGCCAATAGCATTTTATAAATGAGCCAAACAATGTTGGTGTCTATAGTAGTTTGGATGAATGAGTGTCCTTTCTATCTTCGTGCAGCGTTGGCAAACAGACAGGCATATGGATTTGTGTTGTACCAGGAAGGAAGTTGCTTCAGGTTATATAATGTTTGTCCTCCTTGAGTGCTTCTGACTCCAAAATCTCTGCGTTGCATTGTAACTTTTGAGTGTGATATCTGCTATGATATCGCATCGGATTCAAAATTCAAAGCAGAAGAGCAGGAATTGCATTAAGCATTATATGGTTTTTCTTCTAAAATAAGCTTTTAAACCTGTTCGGCTAGATTTGCTCGAAATGCATTCTGCACATGAAGCCAAGCAAATGTGATTTTGAATTCCGTTGTGATTTGATTTATTTGGATAGAGTGGAAATAGAGAGAGGGACGGGTTCGGATTATTTTAAAGGGATTGTGATTTGGTTCTCCCATTTCATGCAGGCAGGGTAGCACGAACGGAAGAATGAGGTAGGGCATGGATATTATATTATTACTGGTGCGGATGCTGCATGATATTATTTCCAATTTCCAAACCGCTACATTGTTCGACTGCAGAGAATATATAAATATGTTGGAGAGAATCCGATTGTAGTCCTGGGCGGTTGCAGAGACCTTAGGGTTCGTTGAGGAAGTCTGGAAATGCAAGGAACTCGCTTCACTCTGCAGCAGTTCTATGCAGTACACTACCTTTTAGTTCTCTATCTATCATTTACACGCTCTGCACGTGTCAGTCTCATCTCACATCGAGTTACTTAAAATACATTGAGAAGAGTCAAGTGGATGAAAGTTAAAAAAATAGTTTTTACCAGGCTGACTGCAGCAGGAGAAATTATCTCCTGCTGATGGGGTTGACGTTTAGAAAAAAGTATAAGGGATGAAAATCCTCAATTGGACACGCTTGTAGTCAGTTCTTGTCCTGTCTAACTTTTGCCTTCTCCTTGAGCCTCCTTTTGAACTGTAAGTTTTGAGAGTTCAAAAAGTTGGGTGCTGTGCGACAACTGGCTGTATGATGGGTACAAAGTAATTCAGGAAGAGATTCATTCATGTAGCAAAGGAAATCGTGGAGATGAATTAAATTGATTGCTACAATTACGAAGATAATAGGGAGGGAATATAATCTATACTGAAGTGGGGCTGTGTACCTAGTTCATTATCTGGAGTTTCTGTTATGTGTAACTTACAGATTTAAGTACTCTTTCTTCCGACTATGCCAAATGTATAAAAGCCATCAGTCATTATAGGGTTTCCTCAAATCAAATCAATAATGTGAAATGGGCATAGTTGATTAAAGTATCCCGTTGATTCCAATTTCCAAGAGAAAAAACTTCTTTTGAGTTAGCAAAATTAAGCCGGGGTTGAGTAATAAAATCTCGGACACTTGGTAGAATAAAACTTGTAATGAGATTTGATACCCTACCAAACGATACTGCTAAACGTGATTTATTTGCTTATGTTTACCAATAATACAGCCCTGGTTAAAGCTGCCGAATCTGTAATTTGATAAATTGAATTGAACGGAATATACGGGTCCTACTCCTAAGGGTGTAATTTACATCGGAGATTCTAGTTTTGTTGGTTCAGCAGATTTTGTTCTTCATGTTTCCTCCATTCATTTACATAAAATTCAGCTAACCTACAACGCCACTGGGTTGCAGTTTTCATTGAGTGTCTGATAAATTTTAGATAAGACCCTAAGCTTTATTTTTAGTAAAGATTATAATTTAACATATTTCTGCAGTTTTGTGAACATAAGTTGATGTTGACTTTTCCCCTTTTTTACTAATTGCAAAAACTTGCCTCTGTAATCAAATCAAAGCATAATTGACAGGCAGTAACTAACTTAAAAACAAGTGGTTAGTATAGTTAATAGTAAGGAACTTCTGCCTTGGTACTTTTTACGCTTGCATTGGGAATACATTATTATTGCTCGATGCTCGTTATTTGATTATTTGAAATGAGGTATAGGAAAAAAACATAGCAATAATTCAGTCTTGATTATTTGTTCAATAGGGCTACCTATATTACTGGAGAGAACATCAAGACGAGACCTTGATTCTGGATGACATCACCGAACTTTTTAGCAACATCGAGGAGATTTATGACTTTAATAGGTAAGTAAACTAAACTAAAGCATACACAATATTATACTGATCCCAAATCAACTTTATTACCACAGATGCCTTAGACTTTTCCTTATCAAATGCTATTAATCATAAGTGATCAAACCCCTTCTCATCCCTATGCCTTCAAGCCAAGCTATAAATATTGTAAGTTATAAATTGCATCCCTATTTTTTCTGTCTTTCTTCAGTGAATTCCTGACACGACTAGAAGGATGCGGTCTCAATCCAGTTGGAGTTGCTAGGTGCTTCGTGGAGAAGAATGAAGGGTTCTCAATCTATACTCAATACTGCACTAATTATCCTCGGTAAGTTCTTCATCCTCTTGGAGCAAAAACTTTAGTTACTTGCTTACTAAAGAGCTTAATGAACCGCCTCCCCCGCTGTAATAATCATAAGTACAATGAAACAATCCCTGGATACTAAACTAAGAATAAATATATACCTCCCACAAATTGCTGTTCAAGGCAACCTACCACTCTTCTTGCAGTAAATCGTTGTTGCATTCATTGTAATTTGCAAAAGTAAAGAACTTTTAGTAATCCCACTAAATCTCCGAAGTAAGCAAGCTGATTAACTTCCCCTTCCGACATAGGAAGTAAGAATAGCTTTAAGAAAGAATGAGCTCGCTTTAGTTCTCAGTTGTAATATTGTAAGCTGGCAGTAGTACAACTAATCGGTCTTTCCCCAACCATGTTTTTTGAGCTCCTTTCTTCTGTAGTTGAAGTTCAGTAGCAATAATACATTATGTATTAACTCCAGCATAAACTAACCATTTGAATAAAAAATATGCATTTCTTAATAATGACCTTCTTGGTTCTAAAAGACCTAGCACGGCTCCAGTTATGTCTTCCTTGCTATTTTAATGTTACTCCTACACAGCCGAGGTTGTATTTCTTATCTTACGTTAACTTCATGATTCATATGTGCAACTAATACTTTTAGCGCTGCTTGCTACATGGAACCTCTGAAGCTGACTTAAGATTTCATTCATCTAGTAGAGTTTCATTCTGTATCTCTTCTGCTGTCAGTCGTGAGTCTTGTTGGTTGATTAGTTCTCATCTACAACTATGGGAAGTGCAAGTTAAGAAGAATAATATCAAGAAGTATACAGTCTCGTCGGCTTCTGTTGCTTTGATTACGTTCTTTCCAGTGACAGTGCAGTTTTTACTTGTCCCTTTGTACTGTCTTTCTATCACTGAGTACAACGTTTCTGCATTAGCGTTTTTGTCTCTGATGCTCCTGCATGTATGTGGTTTGTAGTATCTTTTGCTATGTCTAGAAGCTGCTAAGTTGAACGGATCTGTGGAGAGATAATGCAGATTGCGTCTGGTTGTTAGCAGCTCTGTTGTAATTCCAAAGTATGTTAGGGGATGCGCTTGAGATGTTGTGGAACACTTTGTAGATTACTTGTGAAAATACTACGTGAAATAATGCCTGTTAAAGAGTTGTCTTGGTTTGTGCTAGCGAGTGTCAATGTCAAAAGATGAGTCAGGTTTGGTATTAACTTTCACGGCGTAGGATTCACAGGATGTGAATTAACCTTTTGTGATGATTAGTGAAAGCTTTTTGTAATATTGAGGAAGTTATTGTTTGAACATTCATTTGGAAAGATTTAACAATTCATTGAGCATGGGGTTGCTGCAACTACAATGTGTGAGCTTCGTACGTGTATATTACAGCTTCCTGGAGCAATTTTAGTTCAGGGCATTCTTAACCGAGTCTACCCATAGCTAGCAGGGTCCGAATTCTGCCATAAACTGATATAATGTGTATGGTGGGTTCATACATGCATTAGTTCTAGATAAGATCATGAAAACAAATCTTCAAAATTAAGACGTTCATTGTGATATTAAGTCAGTAATTTGGCCTGAGATGATTTTGACAGCAGAGGTTATTGCCTCTCCTCTTTAAAATCGCTTGTAGTTTGTATACATGCAATCTTATCTACTAGCAATATCACCCTTCAACCAAACGAAGTGCAAGGTGAAGCTAGTTTAGAATCAGTAATCCTAATCCTTCCTCAAGTTCTTGCATGTGATGAGCTTAAGCAATAACAATAAAGATTATTATTACAAGGTGAGAAAATGCATGTTACTCTAGTTAGTAAGTTGGTACTACAACAAATTGCAATCACCGATCGATGCAGACAACGGACCCCAGCTATTGCGTATTATTTTTTGCACATACCATAGAAGTACAAGTAGTAGTTTTGAAGTTGAAGAAGAGGATAATGAAAGGGTGAGTTTGCAGTTTTTCCCGTGGCAGTGACCTAGGCTTCTTAATTCCGAGTTGCTTAAGGTTATATTGTTATTTGGTGTGAAAGGAAAGAAATGATTTAGAGGGTGAATTCTTCATTCTACTTTGTGCACGATGATCGTTACATTATGCATTGTTAGAGATGTAAATGCCCGTAGCGTGGTTAATATTTCAAACTGGATTAACGTTTTCCCTGAGCTTCTTCCGGTTAGGAAACTGTGTTCATAGATTGCTGTTTCCAAGTACTTTTGAGAACAGAATATGTTAAAGCAAACGGTTCCCTAAAAAGGCATAAGCAGCTCTGTCAATTTGGAGAAATATTTAAACAAATTTTAGTTTTGAGCTATCCAAAAAGATTACAATACGTATGATTTTGTCAAGTTTCCATTCGTTTGTAGGTGCGTTAAGTTAATGCTGACGTCGGAGTAATTATATGCGAAATTATGTGTGCCATCCACGCGGATCTGTCTATCTACCTCACCTCAGCTTTACGTACCTTATTTGGGACAGTTAGGTAGAACCTTAATCTTAGCAAATATTTACTTTAGAGCTCTACGAATCACAGTAAGTGAAATCAAGCAAACATCTATCTATCCTAGATTTTGAAGTTTTCAAATGCACACGTAGCAAATGGCAAACGAAGATAATTCAATTCCATTCGATTTTATAGTTTAACAGAAAGTAAGTAAACTACAGAAACTATCCGCAAGCTAAAATAAAGATTAAACCTGTCAGGAAAATTAACCTCGTAAAACAATTTATTCAGCAATTTAATCCTATGCACAGGGTGTAACAGACAGGTTTAGCTGTAAAAGAAAGACAGAGAGTGCATGGAGTGTGTTTTATTATGCTCTTAATGACTCCCACGTATGAAACACCTTTGGTCGGCTATCTTGTAATAATATGCACTCCCTTAAATTTACAAATAGTTTTTGTCCCCTTCCCTACCCTCCGTCGATACCTTCCGTCTCTAAAACTTCATATTATTGTTGAATGGAAGTGCTGATAGGATTTTATAACCGGTTGGATGCACAAAGTGAAAACTGTGGTGAAACAACTATCAAATACAAATGTAGAGAACAACCAACCCTACAATAAACAACCTTCCTAAATACATAGGGAAAGGTATTAAAAGTATTTACAGGATAACCTAGCAGCAGCCGAACTACATAGTTAAAGTCAGGGAGAAAGACGGTTGGAAATGAAAGGGTTGATTGCTTTTTAGTGTAGATGAAATTTTGTAAACTCAGCCAGACGCCCGAGACACCCAAGGGAGGGGGTGGATTTTAAAATTTAAAATTAAGGCTTCTTCATCCCTATATCCTTTACTTTTCTTCTACAAGAAATGCTAGCTTGCTTGTTTTAAGTTTTATTAAACTTCTTGACTTTTTAAGTAGCAATTAGCATCAGGAAGTAAAGTTGATATCTGATGATGCATAAAAATGTTTCTGGCTCCCTTCCCTTATTTACTGAAGTTATATTGTGGTATCAGCTTTCGTTATCAAAGTGAACAAAAGTGCTGAAAAACTAACCCATGTTACTTCACACTTTGTAGGGGAAAATTAATTTTATCTACGTAGGATAATAAAACTTGGTAATTTCAATTAACATGTAAGACCTGGAACAGCTTTTTAGACGATGTTCATAGGAAGTCACATCGCCGCACCTATTATCCTGGCATTTATTTTTCTTGAACACAAACACAGATAATGCGAAACCGTAGGGTGTCTGAGTTTTAATTACAAATGCAATCGTCAGTTTACCACGCTTAGCAAATTTTCTAAGCGCTTTTTTCACTTAAAAGCGTGACTATCATTGTGCATTAGTATTAGATAGGGAAGAAGAGGGAGATGATTAAAATAAAAATCATGACCAGCTTGACACATGACACACTGTGTATCCAGAATAATCGGCAAAAGGCTCTGAGAGGACATTTAGATTCACACCTCAAACATGATTAGACAAATCCTATTTTGGCAAAGAGTGATAAAGCACTTTATTTTGGTTAAAAAAGTTTTAGCAAAGGAGCAAACCAAAGGGGCCCTTTGGTTTGCTGTGAAACTCTTGGATGTAAGTAAAATGGGGTTTAAAGAATGCTGTAATAATTAATAATGATAAGGGAATCATGACATGGCAATGTTTGTTGGTATATATTTAACTGCATTTGAGACGTTTGTATGTGACATCCTCTTCTCAGTTCTTGGCAGAATATTATTTTTCTCCTCGTATGATATTATGATTCTTACAAATGATGAATTCTCGGATTAGATTCTTCAGAATTAAATTCAATGACATCTGATACGATGCACACGAAATCGAGCCAGTTCTCAGCAGCAGGTATGAAGATGAGGGGATTGATCACAGGAGATCCAAGGGCGAGCAACTGTACCGTATCATATCTTAAAGCGATTGTCATCTTCCATTTTTTACTTGATAAAATGTATCCGGAGCCCTAACTTTGAACCACGTATAAGTACTAGACAAATATGCACTCACTGAAGTATGAATACTGCGGAGGCTGTATATAACATATTTTGGTAGCCAGGGATGAATAGCATGGAAGGAAGTTCAGATCAGTTTCATTTATTCATTATCAAAACCCAACCCTCTTGCTCCGAGTGTACAGGGGGTCGGCGGATTCAAGATTCTAAGATGTTCTTTCTTGACAGGATTCTTGGTAAAAATTAATAATAGCCTGCCTCTCTGAAAAACTGCTCCATTAAGGCTAATCCTTTATGTGTACCTCCACTGAAGTCTGCAAAGAAAGTACATATAATCTGCTCCGATACGTTGTGACTGTGAGCTAGCCTGCGAAAAAATAAACTTTTGTAGATGAAATGGAATGTAAAAAAGCAAAGGGATAGTTTTCCTCCTTTTTTCGACTAAAAGTTTTCAAACTTTTCAGCCAGAATAATGTGCTATTGCCGTTAGGCAGAAGTAGATAAGAAATGAAAGAGCCAGGCCAGAATGATGAATGGTGTCATCGTCATTAACAATTACTATTACCACGAGAGTAAAAGATTAACGAAGAGACAGACAGGAACTTACACTTTCGGAATAACTTACACTATTAATCTTGAGCCCATCTTGACTGTTTCCAGACCTTTTGCTGCATGAAGCGGATTTTTATGTAGCGATTTTGTTTCCTTTTGTCTCTGTCAAATCAAATGCATTTGGTTTGGTTAAGCAATGGTTTGCTGTGTCGAGGTGATGCTAGGGATATATTGAATTTTTCATCTTTATGCTTATCATGGTTCATGGACCAACTTATGAAGATGTAATTTTGAAGCTACAGCTTTCAAAAAAACCTTTCTTACAGTTTAGAAAAAACTTAAAAGCATAAAGTACTCAAAGTTGTAGTCAAATCCAAGTAAAGTAGAGTTTTGCCTCAAGTATTATGCTAAACGTGTTATGTTGTCCGTCTGAATTAATGGGGGTAGCGAATTACAATAATGATCAAGTAATGACAAGGGGCGGCTTAGATCATGGTTATGATCAAGCACTTAGCACTCTAGTAAAATTTAAGTTAACCTCCGCCATGCTTTAGAAGTACATTACTTAGTTCAAAATGATTTAAGTAATGGTAATCATGATTATGATGTTTTTTCTGCCAACAGGACGATGTCAATCCTGACGGAGATGATGTGGCACGAGCGGACAGCAAAGTCATTCCGAGAGAGGCAAGCATCCTCAGGTCACTCCCTGCCGCTGGGGTCCTATCTACTCAAACCTGTGCAAAGAATCCTCAAATACCATTTATTGCTTCAGGTATTATAACGATTTTGAAAAAAAATGAATGATCCATTTCCCCATTTGAATAATTTACGTCTGTCGCTCTCGCCTTCGTTTCTTCAACAAAGGGCTAGAGTTTCTAGGCTGTAAATGGACCTAATGATCAATCATTATTTGATTATATTTGAGCAGTAAATATGTACTGAAAAGGATGTACATATTTTGATTATGGGTCAGATGAATATTTAAAAGTAGTGTCAAACTCCCTTACAATAACAAGGGATAGTAACGCAATAATCGTCTCCTCAATTCTACTAAAAATCGGAACAAGCCAGTCACGTTCCACTCATGTAGCTTTTTTCTGGCAACAATAGACAAACGGGAGATTTTTATTTCTTAATTCAGCATTGTTTGTGATGTCATTATTTAAAACATTGAGGCTGGCTGGCATTTAGTTATGTCGTTTGTTGGTGATGAGTATCTTGAATTCATACTTTACCCTACTACGACGACAATCACAATCAGCAGTCTGTCCGATAACTGAGACTGATTCAAAATCATTTTTAAAAGTCATGGTCGATTGAGTCCCAATAAGGAGGAATATTATAATCGTAGAAGAAGGAAGGAATTATCATTTTAATCTCTTATGATTGACTTTTGTGAATGGGTTTTTAAAAGTTAAATGCTAATGCTACTATGTCAGTAGGTTGCGCTTTTTATCAAGTGGCTGGCTATTAACTTTGTGAGTGAATGGGTTGAGGGGATAAGAAGAAGAGGATGTTAAAAACTACATTTATTTCAGATTTGGATGCTCATTGATGTTGACAAGGAGAGATGATGATTACTATTCTTTTATGCTTTGAATTTAGAATATCGTGAAGCACTTTGACCACGGGGCGGAGGGCTATGAGACGATTGTTGAAGCCCTATCAGCCATGACTAATATTGCTCATCACATAAACGATATGAAACGAAGACACGAGCACGCTGTAAGGGTCCAGGAGATACAGTCTTTGTTGTACGGTTGGCAGGTAAAGAGATTGAATATGATTTCTCTTTTTCGGTTCGGAAATTCAAATTTTCTATCTTCTTTCCACAACTAACCCTTTAACCAACGTTATTACGAAGTACTTAGGTCGACTTATGATATTAAACGTTTTTATGGCTTTAAGAGGACTAACATAGCTTTTGTATTGAATAGCTATTTGAATAAAAATAGAAGAGACTCTTTCATAGGAACATCTAATTTAAATATCTGAGTGACTGATGGTCCGACATGAAAATGTACTTTTCTTTTCATCGCTCTCATCTCAGTCTGACTTTGACCACAATAAATTTCCACTGACAGCATGTAATCATGCCTGAAGGATTTCAAAGCATATCTTGTTTTTGACCAAGCACGGTCCAAAAAGATTGGCCCGACCAGATTTTTATACAACCATAAATAACCCGTGGACAGTCCGCAGTATGCATGTTACATGTAGAACTATATTAAAATTAAGATGAAGCTAACTAAATGAAGGATTTCATTAAATATAGTTACAAGGGATTTACACGCGCATTGAGTAAAGAGCATGAAGCAAATTAGGGGATGATTTATTCTTGGACAGAAACTCGAGCTCAGGTTCCTGTGCTTTGTGTAGAACGTTGCATTGGATAGAAATAGAATAGAGAGAAAGTTTAAGTGATCATGAACTTGACAGGGAAGGAAGTCTGCTTAACTGATTTCATTGTGGACACTCAAATCTTAATAAACTCCCTGACAGAGTAGAGAACAGCGATAGTGATAGGGATAGCCTTAATAAGTATAAATGGATCAATGAAGGCTAGTAAATGGATGGTACCTTTGGTTGCGAGGATAGTATCTTTATACGTAACAGCAGAGCATTTCGTGCACATTGGATTAGATCAGAAGCTTTGGCTTGTTGACAGTTGACGAGAACGGATTTGAAATTAATGCCTCCAAGTCTATTTGCGTAATTAGCCGCAGAGGATTATTTTATTAAGGAGTATAATATATCGAGTAAAGGAAGAAGATAAAGGGTTTATGAATTTCTTCCACCCCTTTTGAGAATGTTAATGGAGAATGCATTTTGTTTAGTAGTAGGATAGGAATCTGACAACAAGAGAGATGCATAATGCAGTAATAATTTTAATTATTCATGTTTTACGATGATGGATATTTCATTTTTATTCAGAGAATATGATGCAAGCTCATGCTTCATTTGGTTTTACTGTTCATATTATATTACTTGGACTACTCATGTTTTGTTTGGTTGATGAAAAGTGCATTTTAAATTCCAATGCAAGTCTGTATGAATTTGCTTTTAGCGTTTTTGTGGATGCAAAAATGCATGAATGCAATTTATGCGTCGGCAGGAATGGAATTTTTTCACAAGATTAGTGTCAGTCAGTAGGGCGTTAATTGTTTTTAGAATGACTAACAACTGGTAACTATTGCATGGGTTATTCAGGTTTATGGGATTTTATGGATGTTTTAAGGTATTGAAATGGACCTTAAAAGGAAGTTTTCGTACTTCCTTCCTTTGTACGATGGTTTTAAGATCTTATGTGCATTTTTAGATACTCAAAAATATCAAATACAGATAAAATATTAAATACAGATTCTGTAATACAAAAGATTGATTTATTGGGATATCAATCCGTTCTGCGGTTTTATTAAATACCGTTTGGAAAAAGAATCGTATTAGGCCATTATTATTGATACTTGAGTATTGAGTTATAGACTTGTTTTTACGATTACAAGAACACGATTTGTGGTTAAATAAAGAGAGAACCCGTTATCCTTTTGATAAAGAACTATTGAGTAAGGATCCCGCATGAGAAACGCTTTATGAATGATGTAGATTAAGTGGATAGCTTTTAATAAAAGATCGTTATTGATTCGAGTTTGTTTGTCATAACTGTACAATATTATCCTTCTCAATGGAATTTATTTTAGCACGATATAAAAGCATGATCTTCGATAGGGTTTGCTTTTCATCGTTGTGTAAAGTCACTTTACTCGAATTTTTATGGATATGCTGTCAAAATAGTGAGTATACCGTACCATATATTTAACAAGATGATTTGGGTTAAATGTTTCTATTAAAAATTTCTACTGTAAGTTTAATAATACAATAACTCTACTGTAGCTTTACATATATGCTAGTATTTTAAAGGGCATTGTTCCAGGTTCAAAGTAACAATCTTCAGTGATTGAGCTCAATGTTTTTACTTAAGAAGCTTTTCCTGTCATATATAAATATTCTGAAGGAGTATAGTTACAGTTGTTACTGTCTGACATTTAGCATGACTGAATAAAAGAAAGCAGTTAAATAACTCCGTTTTTCTGTCTTGTAAATCTTACAGGGGGAGGATTTGACAACTTACGGAGAGTTGTGTGCTGAAGGGACGTTTCGTGCTTATGGTGCCAAAGCTCTTCGACACGTCTTCCTCTTCGATAAGATGGTCCTCATAACTAAGAAGAAGGAGGATGGGATTTTGTGCTACAAGACACATATCATGGTAAAGCTGAGATAAGGCAATCTGCTGAATTACTTACTACTACCTATTTACTACCTCCTTTCATTTTTCTTTCTCGACTACTTACTTAACCTTTATTTGTATTTGCTGAAGAATATCCATCAGTGATTTACTAGTAAGGTGTACTTTACGTGGACTGTGAGCTTATCGAAAGAAAAATAGGAAAATAGGCGTAGCTCCTACAACCGTCTTATTGCTTTTTCTTAAAAAAGGACTGCTTTGTCTCAGAAATATTGAGTTTCATCATTAAGCCATCCAATTCATTCCAGTCAGTGCTTAGATTTTTGATTACTAGACGCACGACAAAGCTCTTTGAAGAAACGTCATATCGATGCATTATCAAAATCTTACCCTTCCTGTTTTCTATAAAGATAAAATGAATTCCTGCAGCTCCCATGAAGTTACTTTTTGTAAAGAGATGTATATATGTGCAGAGAGTGGCTAGGGTAGGGCTATTTTATTAACCCCATGTCGCCATATATTGATCGAGTAATATCTTAGCTATTTAATAGAATTCTTAAGTCCAAGAATGGAATGGGAAGGGATCAATCCAAGACTGATTAGAAGTCCCACTGAGGCGTCTCCAGCTTTTATCAACTTGTCGTCCACTCAAGTCAGGATAAATTGTCATTTTATCGATAAATTCGTTAATTTAATCCAAGAACCTTGACGTGTTAGGAATAAGATAAGCTAATTTTTCACGCTACTAGGGTTCAAGTTCAACCAAAGTTTCATGGAGAGCATGTATAGATTTACTAGGAGAAGAATAAAGTTTATAAACTACGACACAAATCCCAAGCAGATTTACTTTCTAGAGCTATAGAAAAACAAACTTAAGCTCTTTAACTAATACGAGCTCTTATCAGAGTTTCCTTGTGTGTGGCCAAAGGCCATTAATTTACAGTGCCCTCCCCCTTCTTATTGAATGTCAGTTTCATTTCTGGCAGAACGCACCAAGTAGACATAATTTATTAATGCATTTAACTTTCCTAAACAAAGGAACGTTGAGAGGGCTGCATAAATGAGGATGGTTTTGAGGCTTTCAAAAATAGGCGTGTTGGCGTTCGTGTTCGTTTTTGTAACGATAGAAGTGGGTGTTTAAGCAGTCTAAATATTATTTTTACTCTTGCATGAATTATTACAGTGTTCAAATCTAATGCTGATCGAAAGTGTCCCAGGGGAACCCTTGACTTTCCACGTGCTTCCATTTGATAATCCTCGACTGCAATGTACCCTACAGGTATTTACTCATCTGAACATACATAATATCCTTCCTATTCACACTGCCAGTATGCTGTATGGTAGAAATATTAAAATTAAAAGCATTAAGGTGAACAATGAATCAACGAACAAGGATTATGTAAAGCTCCAATCATGAAATAAACTTTATTGCTCGTGCCACGATTTGCTTATGGTAAGTTTGCAGAGACAACAAATGAATCCTGATTGACTCAAGGCTAAAATTAAAGAAGTAAAAAATCTTCTTTTAGTTTCTCAATTGTCCAGAAAGTGGGATGCACGCGTGTTTCTGGTGGTGTTGTAATTTGCACCAGATTAGTTTTTTTTATGTTATCTTAAAATTGTAAGGCTAGCTAAATCAACAGCAAT
The DNA here is from genome assembly GCA_034682405.1 of Hydroisotoma schaefferi. NCBI lineage: Eukaryota > Metazoa > Arthropoda > Collembola > Entomobryomorpha > Isotomidae > Hydroisotoma > Hydroisotoma schaefferi. Next base: position 10,898 of record JAQFZX010000976.1, on the reverse strand, counting down.
CAAATCAATATGACAGTAAAGTTTCGTATGCAAATGGTTTAAGGACAAAGTGAATGCAAGAGGATGATGTGGCAGTTGGGCCGTGTTCAATGCATGCATAGATTTTGCTTGATAACAAAGTATTATCTTAAAGGGAGTTTCGTGGTTGAATTTTAGGCAAGAAACCTGGAACAAAAACGTGAATGGACTTTGCAGTTGAAGAGAGTCATTCTGGAAAATTACCATGCCGTGATTCCCATGCGTTCCAAGCAATTGCTCATGGGATTGGGAGTGAACCATCCTGAAGGTAAATTGTAAATTAGAAAACTAACACCTTTCTCGTGCAATGGGGCAATTAAATGACAAGCTTCATCCTAATCTTATAAGTTCCGTCCACGATTCCCTTCTAACTATATTCATCCTGGCCAAAATCGAATGCATCCCTTCTCTATTCTTCCTAACCAAAATATAATACCCGTCCAACATCATTGTTGTAAAATGTAAAACAGAACCACAGTACCATATACACAGCGTAGGTGTGTGGTTTAGAGATGAGACCGATCCTTGGATCATCTGCACTCAAAGTCTTAACTCTATACCGATTTGAATCGTAGGGTGGAATACAAATTGCCTTATTTAACCCAGAGCTTTTCTGTCGCCCAAGAGGGAATTCACAATCTGAATGGTTTTATAATGACTAACTGCAAGAAGATGCCCTAAAATATAATGGAGAATGTTGAATGTGGCTTTTAGCTTGGATACTTCCCAAAACTAACTTAAGGAGGCAATTATTAAGAAATGATGATAATAATGATGCAATCAATAATGTTATGATTTCAGATGAAAACCCGGTGGAGAAAGTACAAACGAAACGGCAGCATTCAGCCCCTGAGTATTTGGAACGAAGAAAGCAAGATAAAGATAGGAGGAAATCAGAGTCCAGTCTCAAGGCACGATTGAGAAGGGCAAGAAAGAGCGATTTGATGAGTCCTAAAGAGGTACCGAACTTTTACTTGAATTTATTTCTGTGGTGAATCAGAGAAATGAACGAATGGTTCATTTTGATCAAACTTGACGGCTGAGATTTGTGTGGAAAGTGGAAACTGAATCACATAAAATTTAATAAAAGTCTCTGACAGTCCTTTCCCCGTTGGTGAATTCAATCAACTAGCTCCCAGGCATATTGAAGAATGCTTTATTGTTAGATTTTTTGTAGCTGTATAGACTCTCCACAAATATCCCCTAACTCAAAATTATTGAGTTGTTTTGTAGATAGCGATGCGTTTTGGAGTAGGATTTTATGAAAGGACTTCTGCTTTTATTTGATTCCAACCAGGAAAGTGTTTTACAAGGGATTTTTTCCTTAAATAAAAGATATTTTAGTATAAAATTTGGACAAATAAAGTACGAGATAGTATTTTTTACTGGAGCCTCAAAACCTACTTAATTTTCTCTATTAAAAGCATGAAGCAGCTTTTACTTAGATTTTACGTCGCTTATTTAAAGCTTGTTAGATAATATCCCCTCTTGCAGGGCTTGACTTATATAAAATTGGAAATCATTGTTTGAAAGGTGAACGCTGGAAGATAGATGCATACATTAAATATTTGTACAGAGATGCAGAATCCCTCGTTAGATACTGTTTCAGCATGCATGGAAGCCAAATGCAATGTTTTACTCTTTGTTTGCTTGAGGATTTTATGGCTTTGGAGTTGTCTATATTTGTTTAAGTTTTTGGTCTCTTGATAATTATGACAGAGCCTTGGGGGTGGTCGCCGTTGTAGGAAGAATTCGACGGACAGCTCCCGGGAGAGAAGTGAGAGCCGTGACAGTCGAGAACGGGAGGTTGCCATCGATCGTAAAATGAGCAGTGCCAGTTGTCCACCGACGGGGACCACGGAAAAGCGATTGGTATCCCATTAATTCTAATATAATAAAAATTCCACCCCCTTGTCAGTCACTCTGTAAAAGTCGGATTGGCCAGCTTTCTAATTTCAATCCGATGTGTACATAACATAAACGTAGCTGCATATTTCTATAAAGTCGATGGGAATAATTAGTTGAAACTGATACTGATAATAAAACTTCCCTGACGTTTACTTATCAGTGGTGCAGGGATGACAGTTAGCTACTTTCTGAAAGCTCATAAAAAGATAAGTTTTTCGAGGGATGCTTTCTCATGAATCATCTAGAATGGGATGAGAATAGCATTTTCACTCAATATTACAGACAGTTGCCTAATAGTTTGTGAAAGCTTTTGGGTTCTTGTTGAATTGACCATTAGAATGAGGGTGGGGTTGGAATTGTGTTGGTTTTATGTCCTTTGTTTAGTACGTTTACCACTGTCATATATCTTCAATTGGAAGCTGGACAGCGGCCAACTCCCATGCTTGGTTGGCAATGACTATAATAAATATATATCGTGTGGGTTTGGAAAAGGCAGGTCGCAATTACATACTTAAAAGTCAAATTTAACTCAGTGCATTATAATTAGACTTGGGGAAATAGGATTTCTTGAGACATTTTTAAACACACTTCTCGGTTGTTTATTGTTATTTCTTGCATTCTGTTCAGACTAAGATTTTTCCATTTTTGGTCAAAGAGACAATTAGTATGCGAGTAGGTGTCATTTTTTAAATAGAATTTTGGATTTTGTTGTTAACTAGGAAATAGTAACATTTTGAGATAAAAGCATTTTCAATATAGTTTCATGTATCCACCCTGCTTTTGGCATTTTAAAATTCGTTTACAACATTTAAATCTTGTTATTTCAGTAGAATTTACCAATTTTAGCTGGGAAGTGATTTCAAGAGATGGGATTTGTTTTTAAATTATGCGTTAGGTTTGAAAGAGAGATAAAGTTTGACTTTAAATAACCATGGCTCATTATACGGTACACATTTTTACGTTTCCAAATCCAAGCTTTCCGCCTGAATGATTAAATTGCTGCACTGTTTGCGGTTTTAGTTGATGTATTGTTGTGCTTAGTGATTTCTTGCTGAAGTCAGCATTTGTTTATTTACGGCGTTTTGAGGATTACATTAATGTACAGTAGAGATTGAGCTGCCTGAGAGACTTACAAAGTGATGCAGGGAGTGATGAATGAATAATGTATGATGATGAAAAATGTTTTTCCATTTAGGTGAAAAAGCTAAGTGGTTGGAGAAGAAAATCAGAACCCGGAATATATCATCAGGGGAAAGGGGATGGATTGATGTCTCCCAACTATGGAACTTCAAATTTGACCCTTGATTCAACCGAGAGCATCGGTGAAGAGGAAGGGGAAGAGTTTTTAGAAGAACCTGCATCTGAACCACCAGAAAACGAACTTGATGAAAACGTCCCTATAGAGTGTCAGCCAAATGTTGAAGAGAGACGGGAGTCAATCGAAGAGATTGTAGGGCAACTGGTCATGCAGAATAGGGAATTCCAGAGAATCCTTGGAAAGCAGAGACTCGTTCATTTGAGAAGGGCTTTGGCTGAGCATAGTATGAAAAACGCTGCACATCGGGAGGAGGAAAGTGCATCAGAAACGGAGACTGAGGAAGTGCCAAAAGAAAATAAACCTAGTAGTAAAGATAGTAAAATTACTTTATCAGGAAGCAATGGAAGCCAAGGATCATCTTCTAATGGAATTGGATCCTCATCCGATATGGCAGAGATGAGTTCAGAGAATATTAGCATTGATCCCAATGATGAACTTATCCTTGGCTCGAAAAACGTTCAGCGAACTGTTTCAGATCCCGGAAATAAGGCCACACTCACTCCAAGGCGTTTCATGAATGGACCTTTTGCTCATTATGACCCGCTATCTTTACTTTGGAGTAGCTTTCGAAGAAGTGACAATCGGGCCAGCAAGCAAGGGGACTCTCCGGTGAAATCAAAAGGAAAAACTAATATCCGACACACGCATTCATTCACGTGTTCCAGAAAAGAATCTAATCATCCAGATCCAGACGATGATGCGAAAGATCCCCTGTCACTTCCACATGGTGACTCAGGAGTTTTTCCAAACTCATTTACCTCCGATTCCTCATCATCATCCGAGGCAAATATTCCTACTTTACCAGCTGTCTGGTTGAAACAACAAGATGAGCATTTGGCCACACCCAACAACAAGTCTGGCTCGCTTCCTAGAAGTTTTCAGGTTGGCCAGAATTCGACCCCTTTACCTCCACCATCAAGAGTTGGCCTGGATAGTAGTAAAACTTCTGATGAGATGCTAAGCTCATTATTCAAATCTAGGGTCAGAGATGGAAAGTTTCCAGACCGACCGATCACAATCGCATCTGACAAGCCAAGTCCATCTGATATTACCTATGATGAGATGGAACACTACATGAACAAGTTTAATGATCAGATTAGTAGAAAGTCTCATTCACCTACAACTGAAGATATTGATGATTTGGCAACGGAATTAACGCCTGTAACTTCTATTGAAAATATCAGCACTCTTCATCCCGACCATAAGATTTATCGCCCTTCAAAATCATCTATCAAACACATGCTTCTTAGTGTGACACATCGACTTTCTGGTCTCAAAGTTAATATGCTAGCTGGTGGCTCGAGCTCTGGAAGGGGAGCTGTCAATTTTGGGTCTTATCCTAACATCTCAACCTCAACCAGTACTAGCAGCAATGGTAAAGACTTGGTGGATCAAGTTACCAAGGATAAAATGAGCAACGGAGGTAGTGTCAAGAATATCGCCCGTAATCAGAGAAAGTCCTTGAAGCAAAAACTCCGAAACATTGTCCGCGAAGATAGAGATTCTGACGTTGAGACTTGTGAAAGTGTCACATGCAGCTCTGGATCGAGTGGTTTTGGAAGTATAGCCAGCTCTGAAAGCACAAACAATCTTACTTCCAAGATTGGAGCTCGTTTAGCTCAATCAAGCGAACAGTCTGATTTTGCCTTATCTAAATTACTCGGCTCAGCTTTGAATGAAAGCCTTAATCGCCGTCCTCATTCAGTTATGTCCATATCTTCCACTGTCACCTCAGCCAGTTCAAATGATGAAAAGATGTCCTCAGGTTTGGGGGAAAGCCTCTGTGGAAGTAACAGTCACATCCCCGACATGACCTGTTCCGGCTGTATTAATTCTCACGAACCGTTTGAAGGGGGCAAACCCCTGTATAGGCAAAATAGAAAAGCAATCAATCAACGAGACCTTTACCTAAGTTATATAGACCAGGAGACGGAAATACATTCTGATAGCGATGCCTCGGCAGACAGTTTTTATGAAAGATCTTTCGAAGCTATCGAGAGTTTTCTGGAAAATGAGCTATTCACTGACAGTGCCATTTACAGCGCGGATGAAAACGCTTCCTCAAATTCATCTGGGAGTAACGGCTACCATTTCCATGACCGGATTCCTTCATCCTCAACCCCCTTTCGCAGACAGCTATTCTCAAACGGTTCGGAACTTAGTTCCATCTCGATGTTGGCTGCAAGATTAAGTAATTCCAGGCTCCCTTCCTCACCTGTGCCAAATGATTCTCAGAGTCAAAATAGGAAAAGTCGACTAATTCGCAGCCAAGCTATTCTAGAAAAGTTAAAGCATCTTGAGCAATGCTCCCAATTTCATCGGGAGGATCTTCCAAGTCCGTCCTTCGAGGGAATGAAGTCCATCCAAGAGAGACGGAAAGAACTGGAACTTTGGAAACAAGGGAGGTCCAGTAGAGGTGAAGACGAGTGTGAAACTAGCTCGCAACATTCTACATCGACCATAAACACGGTTATCGAACTTTCACCGTCAAAATCTACAAGCTTTCCTTCAAGTCGACGGTGTAGTGACACTGATTCCAGTGGTGGAAACTCGCCCTTGACAGAACGTGCAATCTCAAGAAACAGTTGTAGCAATGTGGGAGACCCCATGCCAAAGGGCTGGGTGAAATTACTTGTTGGAAAGCTTCAGGCTACTGAAAATGAAACGATTGAATGAGACATAGCCAGCCATCAATTTTTAGTAATAAATGACGACAAAACTGTGCCTAAACCCAACCACTTTTACAGTCTGTTTAAGATTTATTTTAATGTACCTTATATTTACAGAAGTCCGTGATGTAATTTAATAGTTTCAGTTCCGATTTATAGAGATTAGTACTTGAATAATTAAAATTGTTAAAAGTAAATAAAACTGAAACATTTTTGAGAACCTATGTGCAACTAATGAGCAAGTCATGTAACACTATTAAACAAGCTAATGGTTTTGAGTAATTTAACATGTATACAATATGAAAGCTTTAATGTTTTTAGTCTTATGAATGTAAAGTTTTATTTCTAGTTCTCCACAGATTTTGTAGAATGCCTCAAAAAGAAAACAAAATGTGTCCTTCTCTGATTCAAAACGCAATTCCGAATTCAACAAAACTGGAGCTTATACGACCACTTACTAAACACAATGATTAATCAAGACTGCTACCGATTTCATGTGTAACCCTTTAATGACCAATTAAAAAATCAGACTGCTGTTGTTTCTGTAATGTAGGTAAAGTTAAGCTTACATTTTTCAGATGCAATCAAAATTGTCCTATTGTAGTTTCAATATGTTAATTCTTAACCTTTTGACATAAATCCGAAACACATTTATTGTATAAAAGAATAATAGCAAGAGCTATAAGGTTAAGAGTAATTGGAAAAAGTTATTAGATAAACCTCTTCTGCTGGTGCCTTATCCCTAGTCATATAAGGGTTTTTACTAATTCTGACTAATCTGAACTGCCATAAATTCGAGTTATTAGTTGGATACTTTACCAATAATTTTTTAGTTTCATTTTCAAAAGTGAAGGGTTTTTTCTGACTAACTGTATCTAGATGCAATTTTAAACAAGATATGAATGTCTGTATTATGTATACATATAAACTACAACCCACCGGCACAAGCATTGTCCTTTTAATCTTATCTAGAACGATGTAATACCGCAATAGTTATGTATGTTTACAGTAAAACGATTTGATATACTAATGGCTGGAGTGAAATTAGTGAGTTCTTTTTAACATGCAGCTTGAAGTTGTGTCATAAAATTAGATATACAACTGTTTCACTGAATTATTATAAGTAACCGATCGATTTACTGAATTCTTGATTAGATAAATGTGTGGCTCTTAATTGTGTTAGTGCTACCGAGAGTTTATATTTATTGTTTTATATGAGATTTTAATGGAATAATTCGTCTATTTAAACGTAGAAGCAAGTATAGCTGATTGATAATTTTAGTTTAGCTAGAGATACTTCAAGAGATTGTGAAATTGATTTATGCCATACGATAGGCTTACATCAGTATGTATTCTAGACGTTCTTAGTAGCGAGTATTGCTACTTTTGTATTTTAACTGAATTCTGATTCTGATGTTAGATATTTCATTGGTTTCACGTTTCAAAGTAAATAAATAAAATAGATGTAAAATGCTATTTGGGAAGAAATATAGTGTCTGTATTGATCGGTTTTTTTAAATAACTAAAATAATAAAAAATTCACATCATTCCTCATTTAATAAGCTTTAACTGCGCTGTTGTTGCCTTAAATGTAACCTAAGAAAAGGAATAATATGCTACTAAAGGATAGAAACGTCTTCCAAATTGAAACCATGCACACTTCACAACGGAGCATCAATATGATAAGAAGCTTTATGGAAACGTCAGCAGGCTATCAGTAATGAAATCGAATATACTTTGAAAATAAGTTATAACGGTCCCCTGAGTGAGAAAGTAGAGCCGACCAATATTAACCTTTAGTAGAGGACATGAAATAAGCACCTTTCGAAGCGCCGTATGTTTAGTTTCACTCCAGGAAGTCAAAAAGCTAGCGGTTGAGTCGAGCATTTGTGCAGAAATCTGCAAAAGTCCAAACGCGCAGGTAAAGCAGTCAAATACGCTCAAAGGATATGTCAAAATGCCAGGAAATTCATCAATAAACTTCTGATTCATGCTGCGAAAGACGACGTAACCACAGGGGATGAGAGATAGCCAGTTAATAACCTTTATTGCTGGCAAAGACACTGTCATACTGTTGTTGAAAACTGAAGAGAGAATTTGCATCAATCTGTAGACCTCGAGAGCCTTCTCTGGTGTCCGTAGCTCCTCTATGGTTTGACCGCTTTCGTAGTTTCGACTGGATAAATATTTCATGGCCATAACAAGTTAATTAAACCTACCAACCAATACAATGCTAATGCTGGTAATTTACAAAAAAAAGCATACAACTTACTGACTTTCTTGCACCCAAAAGCTAACACTGTTTGCGTGAGCCACAGTCGTCCAACCGATGAGCAAGTAAGCTGATATTACTTGACCCACTACAACAAATTCCTGCAAGCAATTCCACTTAATTAACTCCATTATTAAAAGTAAATTCAGTATTCAAGGGACTGATTGCTTCTTACATGAACTGCCCCAGGTATTAGCCAGTACCATGGATTACTCTCGGAATAGATGTAACTATACAAGTACCAAGGTTGGAACGGCATGCTGAGAAACAAGGATGTTGAAATGAAAATTTGCATCGTATTCGATGTCATGGAATACATCAAGAAAATTTGTCCATCTTCCTTAAAATCAGGTAAGTCAACCACGTACTCATCTGAGGAAAAAAGTATTTAATCCGGATGAACATAAGTCAGAGAAGGTGAAATTGGAATTAAGGATGACATGAAATGAATACTTTAAAAAGTAATTAAAAACTTGTAGATAGATATACCAAAGAGATTCTTGTTTAATGAAAGTAGCGTGTTGATGTAATTCCGAATATCCTCCATGTAAAACAACATCGTCAGGTTCAAAATGATAGCAAAAATATACCACAGGACACCAAATGAGCTCATGAAAACCGGTCGATAGCTCCCGTTATCCGTTTGCAAACGGGATAGAAAAAGATACATTTGAAATCCAGCTAGCAACACGATCTGAATGTTTATAAAGGTCCAAACAAGTCTGGAAAGTTTCTCCATAGGCCCGGTCCATTTGTCGATCCGTTGTTCCTTCTTATTCCAGCTCCAGGGAAATGAGAAGCTTGCCACACCCAAGACCAGAAGTTGCCGTAATCGAAACATCGTATGGTTGCTTAGTAGGGTTGACCGGTTTGAAATGAGTTTCGGTACTGGTTGCCGAGCTGTTTTTGGAGCGTTTGACCTCATAGGACCAGAGCTCTGGTACTCTGCAGAGTACGATTGGTCGTATACTGTTCCATAAGTTTGATCGTTCTGTAATTTTTCTATATCCACGTGAAATAGTGGATCCCTCGTTACACGCGATGAGCGAAGAGCAGACGACGTGGATTTGCTTGACGAGGCACGACTTGGAATGATTTTGGACATTTGAATCGATACAGCGTCTTTGACTCCGTTTGGTCTTGCAGATACATCTCCGGTGTAGGGTACGGGTGGGATTGAGGAAAATACCGCATGGATGTTGAAACGGTCTTTACTTTCTTTGTAAGGGACTGTTCCAAGTCCAGTTACCTATGATTATGTAACAAACTTTAAATTGGTGTACGGGTAGTTAGACAAATATAATTTCAAGATATTCCAGGGTTGAATTACCTTGTTTATGTTTATTCTTCGACGTTTTCTCAAAGACCCTGCGTCCTGCATTTTGGAAAATATGTATTGTTTCCTTACGTAGGTTACAAAGTGAATCTGCTACCTCTTCGGTTGCGGTTCGAGTGAAGAAATGAAGGCATAGACTCTCTAAAGCTTTAAAGACTTGACTTTGCAGTAGCTTGGTATATGCAAAATAGATCATTTAATTTGGGTAAATGTTGTGCTTCACGTCATGCAATGTTTATAATCACGTGAGCAACTTTAATGAATCTTTTTGTGGTTGATTGCATCCACTATTTAAGCTAATTTGGGGGTTAAATGTGTAGTGTAAATGGGCCTATGAGCTAAAGCAAGAGGGAACATTAAGTGAACACGGGACAGCACTTAAAGTCACCATGTTCAAGCTAAAGTTTAACTTCTTAAAGAACCTATCTAGTATTATTTGTTGAAGAGCGTCAGACATTTTCAGCCACTGAGACAAAGACATTAATGTGGTATCAAGGTTGGTCCGAGGTTAACGATTCAATTTTAATAGATAGTTTAATTTTATATTTTATCGATTGGATGAAAATGATTTATAGGTAATATTTTTTTATTTTTTTGTCAACTGACATTTCGGAAGAGATTCATTTTCATTTATATTTTTTCATAATTAAATACATCGCATTTTATTGAAAAGTATAAATTCATGCTTCAATTCAGCTTTTGATCTAATAATCACACCCTTTGATTCTATGAATCATCGAAATGGTCATTAAATTATCGTAGGATTTAGAGGGGTACCCCGGTCAAAAGGCAACTCTTTATATGTACATCCAGTGAGCTTCATTTGGAACCCTGTCTGTTAAAACATGAAGACCAGAACGAATGACTAAATCTAATAAAATTTGCACGACGAGGGTTGAGTTTTGAGGGTCGATTTTTCCCAGTTGGTAGTTTGATGAATCATTACTCTACTAACGAAAGGGTGGTTTTGATTTTCAATATTTTCCACAGCTCCCTACTTTGCTTCTCAGGTTTATTTATGGAGAAAATTAGGTTTATATTATCAGAGCCTCTGTACTTATTTAGCATAGAAGAATTCTTAATTAAATGGACTCAAAAGTGTGGTAATGAAACTTGTTTTATTTCTGCTTAATGCATCTTTATTGCTAACCCGCTTGGATAGAGCTCTTCTTGTTGTACTCTTGCTTTATAGACAAAGATTATGCAAAATTGTCCAACAGAGTGGGAAACGGAAGCTTTAGAAAGACGTTAACAACTGGTACAATCTATTAGCTAGCTGTTTATAATGAGTGAATAATATATCGTATCCAGCTTAGTTAGCAGGTAGTAAGCCATCTCGTTAAAAATGTTCTTATTTTTCAACATGAACCTTAAAAG
>JAQFZX010000975.1:0-39226 GCA_034682405.1 Hydroisotoma schaefferi | reverse complement strand
TCTATTATCCGCTTCCTCTTTTTTCTATCCTCTTTTATACCCTTACTCTTTTATCCTTACCCTTTTATCCGAATACCCTCGCAGGCTACTCAGGCACTCAGTAACCAAATGCTAAGTTGAGAAGAATCAGGAATAATTCTTATAATAAGAATTTATTTGATCGGAGCATATCTCACAGACAAAAGTCTCAAAGTACCGTATTTCTCTTTTTAATCTGAAAACAGAATATATTCTGTGAGTGTAAGACTGTGTCTTAAAGTCCCCGTCCCACTGTTGATTAGTGTTTAGTAGTCTACGCTAGTTTATATGCGTGAAGTGCAGGTCTTTATTACACGACATGCATGTGAAATCTGGTTATAGAAAAAAACTTATTAGTTTTACATTTGCTGCATGCGAACGTATTTTTTTACCCAAAAAATCAAATATCAAAACTGAGTTCGGAGGATGGTTAAAGTGTGCCATAAAATGATTACAGTTATTCCCTAGAGAGTTAAATCCTATGAAAATGCATAGAATACCGAATGTATCAAAAGTCGTCCTAAATTGGGTTAAAAAAAGCTGCTCCTTACCTACATTAAGGTAGACAAGACATTCTTTTCATTCTTGGCTCGTTAAAGTTATAAATTCTCATGCATATTTTAAGTCTTGGTATGTACAATCAAGCGCCTAGCTGAACAAAACTTGATGAGCTTTCAGTACAGTAAAATCAGCACATGTTTTTCATTGTTTTTTGATACTTGTCAAAGAGCAAAATTCAGAGTTGGAATTTTCACTTTCACGGTAAATTAAAAATAAATTGAATTCAAGGACAACCCAATGTAGATGATAAATCTTACTACAAGAGGCAGTTACAACGGAAGAATTATGGGACATCGTCAACCTCATTTTTAATGTGAAATTCCTAAATGAACATTGAACAACTAAAATACATTTACTAAATTCTGTTACTACGTCTTATGTTCTTTGTGCTCGCCAACTCCCACTGTTTCTATTACTTTCATTAAAAATATAACTTTACAATAATATAAGATTAAAGTTTGACATAAAATATGAGCAATTTTATAAAAATATGACTCCCTTCCAATTTTCAAAATCTGTCAGGCTAAATTTAATGCTCCAATCTTAACTTCGTTGGTTAAAGTACAAAGAAAAATTAGGTGAGATGAAACATACATAGCTACACCCCATTGCGTACTTTCCCTACCAATTATCTTGCATTTCTGGCCAAAATGGAAGCGTACTCTGCATGCTCTAAACCTCGCTTTCAGTCAGATATTAACCTCGTTAGCACAGAATATCATATTCATTGAAGAAACGTTGTATTAAATAAGAACTTAGGAATATTATCCTTCTGTTTTTCTTTGTCAAAAAATTTCCAAGCTCATAAGCTTGCTACGAATGACTTTTTTTTGCTGGAGTTCCTGAAAGTGACAGGAAAAATACATCTTGGGGTTTTACTTACCCTGCCTTCGTGTAAGTAAGAAATAGGCCGGGGACAGGCTGGTGGAAACAGTTGTCAACTAATGTGAAGGGTTGGTGCTTGATAGGAGAAAAATATAACAGGAACTTTTAGTTTTTACAGTGCTCATTTATCTAAAAATAACATCATGAGAGAAAGTATTTTTCCATGTTGACCGAACTAAACCACCCAAAACAGTCCCTAATGTTATTTAAGTAAAAAAAAGAGAAAAGTTAGAGAAAGAAAGGGAAATGAAATCTCAAGAAGAACTTTAGGACGGACTTTCCCGTCTTAGCTCATCTTTGTCAGTGTCACAAATGTCATTTTTTCCTAGAGTAAATTTTTTTGCAGTAAAGGTGGGTATCCGCCTATTTCCATTAAGATGGAGAAAACTTTACGCTAAATTAGTGTTTTTTACCCCATTTCTGTACAGAAAACAATTGAAAAACTCTAAATTTACCGGTTGCACACTAAGTTATTTGAAAGTAGTTAAAGACCTTCTGATATTCATGATTGTTTATGTAACTGTCAATTTAACATTACATTTCTTTATTTAATTAAAGGTACTGGTACTTTAAGCTTTTGAAGCAGTTAATACTGAAAGAAAGTTGATTTAGGGTCACATATTTATTATGCTAACCTTAGAATGTCTCATAGAATTGTATTTAAAATAAATAATCTTAGCCTATGGCAAAAGCTTCTTATAATACCATTGACTTTCGTAGTGAAACTATAATTAGAATTGTTAGACTCCAAGCCTTTTCCTGATGTATCTTAGCAAAAACGTCTTTATCCTGACAAGAAGAAACACATAGTCAGCTACCTTGTCTTGCCTTGGCTTCTTAACCGCTGGAAGATGAAAAGTGTGGTTGTGCTATTAGTTTTAATCTTAGCTTTTAGCCATAGCCATTACTCTATCTAGCCCTTCTTAAGCTTGAATCTTAACTGAGGTTGGGCGAAGGTAAATCAACAGCAACATCATGAATTAGAGATAAGTAGACTCTAACCTAAATTTGTTCCATCCTCATCACCGTCCTCATCAAGTGAGCTATGGTCACTAATAAAAGCTCTTGGCAGAGATTGCGCTGGAAAACAAGGAAATTATCTAGACGGGATTCTGCCAGAGCTACACAAGAAAGTCTTACGACGCTTACGTAATATCCCTCTGCGTGTTTGATGATTACATGCTCAGATTTAAACTTTCTTCATTATTCAACAATTCGTTTACTCAAAACTAGTAGCAAGGGAGAGGGCGAGTTAAATTTAAATACGCAGGAACAGCTTTCTGTGTGGAGAACAGAACTAGGCAAACTTGTTAAATGAAACGCAAACAAATTACAACATTATACTGGTTAAAGTATGTTTTGGAATTGATTCAATTAAGCAGCGAACAAGGAGGATTCTTTAAACCCTCTCCGAAAGACGTTAGTAATTATTTAAATTATATGAAATTCATGGGTCTCACCCCAAGGGGCTTAGTTTTATGGTAGAGAAAGTACATTCGGAGGATTCAAGCTCATCTCCACTTGTTCGGAGGAGTCTTCTAGCCTCGCATTTTCATTTGTGTACATTTTATGTTAATCAAGGCCCCGATGATTATTCTTAGGTTAAAAACATAAAAGACGGCCGGATTAGTCGTCTTTATATCTCTAAAACAACGCTCAGATGGCAATATTATCTCTGCCAAATCCCGAATCATACAACCAAATAACAATTCATTCAAATCTACACTGCACTAATTCAACGAATATCGTCTCTTTAATTAAGACTGTAAGAATACTGTATACACCAAATAGTTTCCGACTCAGGAAGCTTTCTTGATATGATTTGTTGGACAGTGGTATATGCATAGAACTTAGCTCTTAATGGAGTGTCCGGTTGAATCACTCCAGTGTATCTAATATGCATCACAATCATACCAGAAAGAAGTAGTTCCTTAAAAGCTTCGGGCTTGACATACTAAAAAAAATTATTTTGACGAATAGAAGTTCCCGTACTAGACCGTGTTTTTGGTTTATTACTATTTCATAAAAACCTATCTATCAACTACAACTGCTTTACAGGGGCGAGGGGTGCCCTATTTAACAAGAAATGTTAAAGCAAGCTGAAGGTTTTATCACAAACTTTAATTGTACAGGAAAGTTTTGTTCTCGCAGTTGTCGGAATTTTTAACAGCAGAGCAGCAGTCATAAACTCGAGCAGAGTTCAAGATTTTAATCATACAGTCGAACCCAAACTCTCTCTGACTATAAGTGTAGAAGTCATTAAAGAGCTATTAGTGATGGAAGGGCAAATGATGACAAAGACATCAAGGAATAATCATGCAGACACTCTACCATATACTAATGTCAAACAATCATCCACTATTCGAACGTCTGTGGTAGTAGGATTTAGTACAGGTTTAAAAACCAAGCAAGTACTAAAGTGACATGTCATTATCCAGCTTTTCTTTTACCTCTCAACCACGGTATGGTCCAACTTCCCCTTGAGCAGTGTTCTATTCCTCTGTTCCCAGGTACTACTGGCAGTAACTCCCCTCTTGAATAGAAACTATTTTAATTGAAACATCATTTCTTCCAAGCCATGACTTACGGCTAAAGATTTCAAAAGCCAGATGAGACTCTTATCCTCTCTCACAAGAAAAAGATCACAATGAAAGAGAAGAAGATGCATAAGTCGGCATTAAAAGATCAGACGGGCAGCGAAGATGCGTAAAGCTTAACTAAATTAATTTGGATGATTTTGAGCAATTGTTATGAATGAATCACAATGCTCTAGGTAGTTAGTAGTATGGCTTGCCTACCGCAGCTTTTTTACGTTCAGTTTATAATAGAATGCATTTTAAAAGTATTTTTTCCTCAACCGCGTTATACTACACTAGATTCATGACAATGTAGCGTTGCCTCCAGAGATATTGTTCTTAATTGTGCCTCCTTTTAAATATGACTACTCCCTGTGCTTTTATACTAAATTGAAATCAGGCAGTGCTAGCCACTGGTTAAATCAAAAATGAGATAAATGAAGAAGATTTTACTTGTAAATTATAAGCCTCGAAAATCCCTTGGGTAATCTTCATAGACATCTTTAAATCTACATGCCTCAGAGCTTAACTCATCCTCATCCATCCTACGAGGCCTGCTCCTTGTTAGCTTTACTTTTTACATTTGCTTCAGCTTGGCAGAGTATCGACCAGTTTATTAAGAAAGTGAATTAAAACTGATTGAAATGATAATGAATTTATCACAAGGGTGTGAAGCTAGAGTGGGTTTGCTAGCTTGTTGGTAGTAACAGAAGAGGGATGGGATATAAATATTAAATGGCAGTAGTGGAAGTCTATTTAGAAAGAGGATTAGAGAGATGATCATAAAAGGAACATATAGTTGTAATTTAATATCCTTGTGAATTTGCATATCCATCTCTTTTGAATTCACTTCTATAGTAGCTAAAAAGCAGCTTGTCAAGTCTGACATGTGGACGAGGACACATGTATGAATGCAAACTATATGGAAAGAAGTATCAACGTTTAATAATTTGAGATCAACTGTAGCATGTGCTTTGAAGATTGCTGATACAGTTGTATTGTTACACAAAGCTTATTAAATAACATTTCCATTCGAGTTCAATTCATTGTCTTATTTTTTTCGTGCTAGAAGGCTATTGTATTTCTTGTAGCATTTTTGTGTACAGAAACACAAAAACTCGGATCTTAAAATCATACTCTATTCCATGGCTCTAGTTCATTTTACTTCGTTATTGAAACTTCTGAAAAACTAAACTTCATAACTTGCTGCAATATAAGAATATCCGACCGATTCTACAACAGGTTTGACTTGCGTTACTGGAAACAGACAGCTATAATACTATTTTCCATTAAAACGAAAGTTTATTGGAATAAATTTAAAATATAAATTTCCCAAAAACAGATATAAGGATAAAGGCTATTTTTTAATTTCAAAAGAAACTCAAGAAGACCAGCTTTTGTTTTAGAACAGCCTTTTAGTGATTGGTTGGAGCCTTTGACGGTCCATGGAATATTTATTAGGACTTTTTCCTCTAGAAATTCTTTATACAATGCTTTATGAACGTCCCAAGAGCAAGATAATTCTTTTTTCGGCGTGTGTACCCATGAAATAAAGGGTATGCAAGAAGGATGAACAAGAAATCGAAATGAGCAACAAAAAAAGTTCCTTCGGAATGGAAGTAACCAGCCGTTGATGTGATTACATGCAAATGGAACATCTTTGAAACAAGTACAACAATTTAAGCAAAAGTTTATGCGGATTTCTACCGAGAAAGAATCTTGTTTGATGGTAGAAGAACTGAAAGAGAAGCAGCGAGTGGAATGTTAAGAATGGTGTACTTAAATTCAATATACAAGCCTATTTGGTTATAATTGATGGCATATTCATTCAAGATTAAGCTCTTTACTGCAAAAACACCGCTTAGATAATAACAGGCTTCGCATGTAAACTAAACTTGAACTGGGAATGAAACCGGCCTTAGTTTTCTACTATAGCTGTTTAATATTATTTATTAGAATTGAAACAATAAGAAGCACACTATAATAATATAACAAAGTATAATGCCCACTAATCATTTCCAACTATTTTATTGCCCGGCTTAATTTGTGGGCTAATATGCTGGAAATTATTTACTACGGTCTGTACCCTAATCTAAATCTAACTCCTTTTTATCCAAGTCACACCTGAGTTAACTATATACCATGTAATTTTAGTAGGTACTACCAACCAGTTTGAAAACTTTGCACAGCCCAAAGAAGGTTAAAGTGCCACCACAGAGTACAGTAGATTCTGCAAAAAAAAACGCACCAGAGAGAGGTTGCTAGCTGCTTGGCTTTTAATAGAGTTAAACATGCCTTGGAAAGTTTTATTGCATTTATTAGTAGTAGCAAGTTTAAACTACCCATGATATGAAGTAGCTAGTATAACTAATAGTTTAATCCTACCCAATGATGATCCTCTGTAAATACATTGTGTCCTTATCGAGGCTCATAAAGCTATGAATATCAATTCAATCATAAGTGACAAGCATTAGCATTGCATAGCACAGGTAGTGGGTTTTTTGCGGCCGACTGGATGAGAACATACAATAGCAGGTTAACAGTAGAGGTAGAATTCAGATACGCTTAAGCTGTGGTGCTGGTGGTGGTTTCTGTATTGTTAGAGTTTGAATAGCGAATTGTTAGCAGAGGTGAAGCAGAAGAGCTCTTGATTTGTACATTTTTTTATTCGCCAAACCATGTTAGATTTTGCTCATTTAAAGAAGCTCCAACTGCAACCACAGGTACTGTAGGCTGAAGTTTATAGAATGCAAAAGATACTGATACTGATGGAAATTTATTATAGCATGAAATGCCAGGTGAGATTCGCTCTTCGTTTAGTTTAGTTACTACCACTACTGGTGCACTATTTTTTGCTGCAGAAGCGGATTGTTGGACGGTTGTATGTACCGGTATGCTTATACTAGATAACTATGCCTCTCTGCAGTGGGAAAGTATTGTTGCTTCGCGATCTACTCGCTGTAAACCTCTTCAGTTAACCAGTTGCTTTGGCCGTGAGCGTATAGCTTTCATAATGAGAAATTGGACGGGGATTTTTCTAAATCGGCTTGTGCTATAGTTTGTAAATAATTTGCGAACCAACCTCTTCATTTATTTAGTGCTTCTATCCAGTTTTAGTAAATGTTTTGTTTCACACGAGGAAGGAAGTTCCAGTAGACAGAGTAAATTAATAGGGACCTTTACAACTTAATTATATATTCTTTTTCTCCAGTATTTTTATATTGATAAAAGGATCAAATCCTACAGTACTTATTTTATTAAAAAACTGATGATATCAGTGTATATGCAAGCTGTGATAGTATATTAGACAACCTATCCAGACAAGGGTCCTGAAGAAGGAACAAGTTCTGCAGAAACTGTAACTGTAGTGTAAAAGTAGACAAGCACTCTCGTTGTTTCATGTTAAAAGCATTGTGTTTATAATCTGGAAATTCAGTGCTTTGTGAGGTATTCAACTTCAGAACTGTGTAAGTGTCAGCTCTGTATTTGGCTATTGTAATTCAGTAGTAGAAAACGCTCTTCCAAAGATATACACCAGATTGATTTCACGGCTGTCAACAGTTTGACTTTGAATGTCCATTATCGATACGCAGTTACAAGTTTAAAAGTGGTCTATGCAGTGGGCCGAGTAAAAAAAAAGGGAATAAAGCATCCACGGATAAAAATTCTAGTAAGTGACAAATCTTGAGTAACCATAAAAAATGTTAGTATAGTCGTACATCTTTTTGCAAATAAAGTGTACACATCCAGCAATCAAGAAATAGTGTATGGATAGACACATTCGTAGAATTCTTCAGCCACGCAATCTTACTAAGTAAGTATACGTACTGATTCATACTCTCTGAGTAAAGTGAATCTTTTTTCGTACAAACATCTTATCTCAGATTCGGTCCGACAGAAATGCTCTTCATGATGAGCTAGCCTCTTTAGCTGTGTCTATTTAAACCTTACATTTACATCCATAGTTCTATCTATTCTATTATTACACGAACGATAGCAATATCAATGCAACAGGACTTGACATTTTCCTTAAGTAATGCGTAACATTGATGATAACTCAGTTAGATGAAAGATCTCTATTGAAGAGGATAAAAATAATTTATTTTATATGTATTTTTATGTTCACTGCCCAGACCCTTTTTATACTTGACTCACTTAGGTACTTAAGTGTTAAGTCTAGTAACTCCCTTCTTCTTGCTGATGACTAAATCTCTGGAAGACGGTGAGTCATCCGTATTACTCTACTACTGATCAGTTCCGTATACTTGATGAAACGTAATCTTTTATTTCTTGGAAAGAACTCACAGCTTGCTGGAAAAAAAATAATAGCCGATGTCTTAAGTTTATGGTTAATACTGCAAAGAAAAGAGTTTCTTTATCATCCCAACCTTGTACCTATCATTGGGAAGAATCTCTTATCCGTTCCACTTAAACTAAGACAGCCTTTTTACTAATTGCAGCAGCCAAAAATAGTGTCACAATCGGAGTCTTTTTGGGCAACACTAAAGGGCTGTTCTGTTCTCTGTGAGGGAGTAAGATATCTGGGGACTTTGTCTTGAGAAAGAGTTTATAGTGTCTTGGGAATAAGCACATAAAGTAGAATAGGGATTGTTGCATATTGTGTAATGTATAGCTCCATCGGTTTTTATTGGGAGACATTTATTATTTTTCTCCAGCTACAATAACTCTTATTACACTTGGTGATGACAAATAGACGGGATTAATGGGCCTGTTCTAATTGTCTTTCTCCCGTTTTTCCCTACGGAGCCGTTTCATTCTTTTGCTATTTTAACAATATGTAATACAAAACATGGGGTTACTATTTCATGTTTTTCGTTAGTTGGGGATTAGTAAAGTGATATCTTTGCCTTGATGGAGCCATAGGGAGACGCTGTTTATTTACGGCAGAAGAATGGTAATAGTATTGAAAATGAATGAGAGTGTACTTTAAATGTGTAGAAAAGGGAAGTTTTGTTGCGGTCAGAATTTGTTGTGTGATGTTTTGTCATATTTACATGGATATTTTGCAAGAGGTAAGGTAAATTGTTGTTTACTTTGCTGCTTCGTTTATATTAAACTTCCAAGTCCAACTTTCTTTCTTAGTGTAATTTATTGCTACTACATATTGTGATTCCTAATTGAAGTAATATAAATAGTAAATTGATGGAAATAAATATAAAGGGAGATAGAAAGAAAGTAGGGATATGTTTTTTCTTATAAATCCAGCAAATTTTCATGTACATAATTTAATTTGTCAACTAAGCTCGTTAACGAGATGTAGACGTGAAATTCTGCACTAGTACGTCGACTGCTTCTGAATAAATAGCTTCCGAATCTTGTTATACTTTTAAAAGTAGCCATAACTGCAGAGGGTTCTTTACGTGTTCGTGTATATTCTATGTGTATTCATGATGAACGAATTTTAAAGATAATTGAATCGGAGTCGGAGTCAAATCCAACAACAAACCGAGTGATTAAGTTCAGCTGGCTGGGTGCTAGAAAGCATGCTTTAAAAAACAATATCCATTAAACGGGTACATTTGCTGGAAATCCAACAAGAACCCTGGTGAAAAGAAATGAAATCCCAACTCGATAAAGATCACTTGCTACTAACCAAATTGCTGCTTGAAGTACTAAGCGTTATTATATTATATAAAATAATTCTTAAGAATTTATAATAAGGTATAAAACGGTATCATACGGTCTTATAGCTTCCATTTACACTAGACTTGACGCTAAGGTGCTGAAATTATTAAAGTTGCTTTTACAGAACTACGTAGATCGTTAAAATAAATGGCGAGTTTGAACTTTACTTGGTAAAGCGCTTTTGTAGCTAAACAAAATGCAATCCACCTCTCGCGTCATTCGCGAAAGGGTATAAGTTGAACCCTTGACTTTTGAAAATAATAGAGTATACTAATTGCTCTTTTGTTTGAATTGGATCGCTTTACCTTCTCCGTCTTTTGTTCTTTGTAACAAAGTGAATAGCACGTTATTTAATGAGGATAATAATAGTAATAGCAAAAAGTCAAGGATGCAAGGAAAGTCTTGTGCTCCAAAGATTGGCGAAGTGGAATATGATCATGTTGGGATGGGAAACAAAAGGTTACTAATAAAGAAAGCAAAGTAAATGTTACAAGATTTCTTCCTTCGGCCACGAAGATTCCATATAATATCCAACGAAGAGAAATCATAGAACGGCAGCTTGGTAGAATTAAATCTACTAAATGACATTTCACAAATGAATGTGTGACTGCTATAGGAAGGAGAATACAACATTCAAAACTAACCTTACCAAAGCTAAGCCAGTACGCATACACACCGTGTACTTTGTAAGATATCCAAACAAACCAACATGCATATACAATCCATCCAATGCTTTTTCATGTAGCGTCCATCTCTAGAGTAATATTATTCTTTCCAGACAATTTTACAAAGTGACATTTGTTATAGTTGCTAGAATGCTAATAGGATGGATATGCTGAACTTTTGTAAAACCAAAGCTAGCTCTTTACAGGCGTAGTATTTTACAAAAAGCATATTAGTGAAGTCTCCATCAGTAGTGACACTGTTCATGTCTGTAGTATCCAGGTGGTGAAGTTAGCGAAGGGGGTTGTAAATTACGCCAAGGATATAAATTACAAGGAGAGAAAGAGACAAAAGGCTCAAGTTTAGTTGGGGTGGCAGTTTCGTTAATTTGATCCGAAAGGAAGTGGGAGACGAGAAGATCTTTTATTCCCAAAGGGCGAAGATTCTACTTCCTCCAAATAAGTTTCAATGTTCATGTTTTCTCTTGCCTATTGCCTTGATACATTGTTTTGTTTTATAACAACCCAAGAAGAAGCCATAGGCTGTAGGGGATATTCGGATATTTCGTTTTGGAGAAAACAGATCACAAGCTTGAAACTTTTTTGGTAGGGATTTTGAGAAATTGTAGACTTTCCAGTAGTCTAAAGAGAAGTACCAGCATCAGCATCACTAACCTTCTTACTTCATACCCATTATACTGACTCTTACCATCATATCATCCACTCAGACATATTTTGCTCGCTATTTGTTAGGCCATCATCGTCCAAATGCTGATGATGATCATGATCAAATAAGACTGAAGTGAGACTAGTTAGTTACTAGAAACTTGGAAGAATGGTTGGCACTGAAAAGGTGCAGTGCATTGAATACTAAAAGTGAAGCATCAAAGCTCTTTTTATATTATAGTTTATCACCTCTTCCTCACTTAACCCGATATTTTCCTTGATCTCAGGAATATTTCACTCTTTGTTGGAGATTTCTCCATCAAAACCTATCCAAGACTTGGACATTCTATATCTAATGTTAATGTCGCATGTAGGCAGTATCAATGTTTTATGCATATGATGATACTACTATTACCACCGAGGTACTTGCGAGCGACTTCAGTCAGACCATGTGGCTTTCCTTAACTTCCTCAAGGATGTCTGAAACAAAGTCTATGGGGTATTTAAGAGGTTTAGTTCGTTCCATCTGGAACAGGAAGGCTCTAGATGAGAAAACTGGTAAGCTGGATACCGGATGGTCATGACGTGACTGTGGTCGCCTGGAGGAATATAATGATATTCCGGTATTAAATGTTCTACTTACGCTCAGAATCAGGGGTTTAGATTTGGAGGAAAGATGTACCGTCAAAGAGCTATATAGTACCTTTGATTTTGATTTACAAACATTTGAGTGGAATGTAATCATGCATGACATAATTGCCCTACAGAACTATATCGTTTGATGATGGTGGCATAAACTGGGTAAGCTGAGTAATGATTTGAGTCTAGTTTCTAGGTAGTTTTGCTGTAAACAAAGTTGTCGTATTGTCGTGTAAGATTTGTTAGAACGCGGTTATAATGCTTTTTTGTTAGAATGTCTTTTAATTTTTTACCAACCACTATCAAAGTCTGCCCTCTAGTAAATTTCAGAGCATTCTTTTAAGAAAGTCAAAAGGTGGATAAAGAATGGCTTGACTTGAAACGCAGGATTGAGTGATTAAACTTTTGCTGTTTTTAAATCCAAAAGCAGTGATAGTCAGAAAGTGTGACTGTGTCTCTTAGAAACTATAAGGAAAGCATCAATGTTGGTGGCAAAAGTTCCTCCTTTGGTGAATGTGAATGGGCGACACTTCCTCCCCCGGTAGTAAAAGAGCAGTTCCTAAAACCACATTACCATTTCCATCCTCATTCACGGCGGCATTCACTAGTTTTAGAAAGGGGTATAACCCTTGGGGAAAAATTGGTAACTCCGACTACGGTTCCATCCATTTCTCAAATATTATGCACCCATGTCCTTGTATTGCTGTCCAAGATCCGGTGCTCAATTCATCCATACTAACTTTACCCCTCTTCTTGCTATAAAATCCTTAACTACATTTCATCCATAAGACCACGCAACCACCAAGGTGGGGGAAGGAAATCCTCCCCCTCGTTCATACTTTTCCTGTGTAAACTCCTGGAAGCATAAAAAAATAAAGTGAATCCCGTGTTCGAGATCTAAGCAGTTTGTTACCTTGGGCAGGCGATTTCTAAGGTAGCTAGGAATGAAATTTGTACTTGTGAACCTAGTAAAGTTTGTAGAGGTGCTTATGTATCTCGAACATACTGTTGACTGTACTATAAGGCAACATACGGATCACAATTTTATGTACACTCGTCCAGCCTAAGGACTGAGTACTGCTTTGTAAAGATTTTTCTTTGATAACTACACCCCACCCGATGCATAAGCTACCGTCGATCCTCTCAAGAACCTTAGGGTTATATCATTTATGTATTTATCTCGAGGTTTTCTAAAAATCTCCTAACCCATACATCCTTCCTTGCTATACCACCCTCTTCTAAACTCGTGAGACTAGCTAACCTATGTTAAAATTTTAGTTGGTTAGTTTGTAGGTATTTGCTCACTCGTTTGGTAGAAAATCATCCCCAGTTTTAGGTTGAAGCACGTTTTTCCACCAAGAAGAACTTTCGTCTCAAATAAAATACAAGAGCGGCCAGCTACCAAGCTTTACTTTCCTTCTCGAGAGAAAGTACGTACCTCCACTACACGATACGATCATCCCAATAATATTGTTCGGTAGTTGAAGTATGTACTGGTAATAATAGAATCAAAGTGTGCATTATACTCGGCGTATCTTGGCTACGTATCGTATTATGTTGCACTCTCACTCACACGTAACACACAACAATTTGAGTCGACCAGCTCAGTGAGAAATGGACTAGTCCTAGTAGTAGCTCTGGAGAAGGGCTTCAAGTAGGGTTTCAAGGGGAGCAAAATCGATCGTTGTTGTCGTAATCGGCGTAGATAGTATACCCGGGTGTTACGGGAGTGAAAGTCTCTAGTTCATTCCGGCCGTTTGAGGAGAACAGATTCAGACAGGAAGGGGAGTCCCATGTGCCTCTCGTTTGGCATTCTCAGAAATTCTCATCCATTCCTCCTACTAGAATTACTTCACTTACTGCTGCAAACAGATAGGACTTTGCCGTTGAGGGGAAATTACTTAAGTGCTTATATCATCTCGGGATACTTGAACACTTCAAGGGCGTTCTTCTCTATTTTACGAGAAAGTGAGCTCTTTTATTGTGTGAATTTCCTAGCTTCAAGTAAATTTGCTCCTGCTGCAGTTGTGAGGGTTAATCTCGAACTCTTATTAGAAACAGAGGAAGCCTTTTAGTTTAGAAAGATTGGTTGAATTTGAAAGTTTAAACAAGGCTGGGAAGTTATGATACAGGAAGTGTAAGGAGTGAGAGCAAAGAGATAGATAGATGGAGAGTTCTGAGTAAGTTTCCCTTAGCAAAGAAGTACATTAGCTTGGGACATTGTTACAACTCATCGTCCTTTTGTCCCTTGGAAGACATAAAGTCGGTTGTTGAATAATAGACAAATTTTAGTATGGGAAATTTATTGCTTCGATTACTTACTTGTACCCGGTCGGCAGGGGTCTTCTACACTGGATTTTATCTCTTGTAATGTAATAGTCAAAGTAAGTAGAGGGAAGGAGATGAAGTAACTGTTGAGGAAATGTAAGTCGTTGTCGAATGTGCATTTATACTGGATAGTAACTGGCTGGAAGGAAGGTCATTACTGAGAGAGTGGATGGACATAATATTGTGACACATATTTTGGACTTTTTGTACCCTGGAAGGGGAGATCAACGCATAAATCAAACTGCTTTGGACTTTCTTTTACAGGAATTCTTCAACATAGTTGACCTTAAGTTTAGAGAAAATTTTTATGTTTTGGACCTAGCATCAGGTAATTCAAGTTTTAGATCGTAAAATTAATGTTAGTGTCTCATGAATTTTTAAAGCATATAATTTGGTCGTTAAAGTGATCCGTACTCTTGGGCAATTCCATTAGATGAAAATGTATTCATTGGTTAAACGCTTTAGATTTCTTTACTTACAAAACGTAGAGTTTCACATCTTTTTTCATGTGCAGTATCCTATACACTACTTCTCTTGACTCTTGTTTACGACTTCGGCTAAAATATCGTCCACCAATACTTTGGGATAAAAGTTTCATTTTATTCGTCACGTCAACAAACTACTGCAACGGGAAGTTATTTATTGTGAGCATTTCTGCTGCAGTATAAAATGTAATTTAAGAAATTATGTCTGTCATTAATCCTTCCGTGTAAATATGAACTTTCGATGTTCGGTTCGTAGGAAGGGGTATAACAGTAAAATTTTATTGCCGTTTTTGTTCTCTACTAATCTTTTTAAAATTGGATTCAGTAGTACATTCATATAGTGGTTGGGTTCTAGAGGTTTAGAGCACGTTTCAAATCTAAATCTTCAAAAACT
The DNA here is from genome assembly GCA_034682405.1 of Hydroisotoma schaefferi. NCBI lineage: Eukaryota > Metazoa > Arthropoda > Collembola > Entomobryomorpha > Isotomidae > Hydroisotoma > Hydroisotoma schaefferi. The sequence goes on along the minus strand of JAQFZX010000975.1, from coordinate 24,366 downwards.
ATTTAAGTCTTGAGTGAGCACTTTGTTTCATTCCATTCCTTTTCCATTCAGTCTCTCTCAATTCGTGTATGAAATCCATTTTTCCCCAACTCTGTTGTACTTATCCAGACTGAAGTATTATGCTTCGTTTTTATATGGATAAAACTATGCTTTTTCTTCGTAAGGGAAGATGTAGAAAAATAAAAATCTCTTTAGAATATTTCCTCTTATTCACTCAATTCTCTCATCTCATATTTTCTTCCAACTGTTCCTTATTTCTAGTTCTCTATTATACAAATTGTATACTAAATTTTACCACATTCTGTGCCGTCAGTCATCCATTACTTTTTACTAGACGGTGTTATGCTTACTGTCCTATTGATGCCTGTGTTACTTACCTTATTTTTCGTTGAATCATATTTACAAACCTCAACTTCTTCACAGGACAATGAAATTCCTCTTGGCTCTGCTCTGGGCTGGCTGTAGTTCAACCCTTTATCCCTTAGGTAAACGTAGGTTTTTTTTACTGGGCTAGTCTTCTAAAACATAAGATAAGACGACATGAAGAGCATATAGTTACTGGTAAAAAAATATCTTAAATAGTGGTAGCAATGCGTTTATATTACATTTCAAAAATTGACTCATTCAAGTTTTCATAAAATGTCATAGCCGAGATGGGATTACTTTAGAGAGATGTTAAAGTATTTTTGGTTTCAATGTAGAAGAGTTTTTTTTACTGGTGGTGTGAATAATATTTCTTCTGTCAAGTAACCAATATATTTACTAAATTTACGCAAAAGAGCACCCAATGTTCTATAGTTCTTTGTAGAAAGGCAACAAAATGCATTTAAAATAGAGGAAAATTATAATGTAGTACTTTTAACATGTTGTATAACTTGGATCGGTTTTAATCTAGATGTGAGATGGATGAGAGTTTTTCGCTCCTTCTGTGCATGATACATAGTAACAAAAATGCATGCAACTCATTCAAATATTTGATTCTAGCCAAGAACTGTAATTTAATCCGTGAGTTGCAAGCATTAGGGGTGGCATCGAGCTTGGGTTTGCAGTTTTGATGTGTTTATGAATCACGCAAATTTTCGTGAGTGCTCCGCTATTCCCAATTCCAATCTCAATTCACGCTTTAATATGCTCTTGAACTTTACAATAGCTTAACTTGTACTATTACGGCAATATATAATTTACTACGCTAAAATACAGCTTGCATTTAGTATATCAAGTCTGATGTTTTGTGACCTGATTTCATTCGTAACCTCCTGTGAGAGCAATAATCGTGAAGCAGCTCTTAAATTTCCGATGTTTAGTTTAGATATTGTCATTGAACTTTTTTTTGGATCATTTGAAAATGAGCACGGCGGACGGACTTTGTTCAGCATATTATTATATACACGCGTGCTAAAAGACAACTATCCATCTAGCATAAACATTTATTTCGTTGCAAAGACTCGTTAAGTTACCCTAAGTAAAAAAGTAGATGACTATGGAGAATTATGCTACATTTACAGTAAACTACATAAATGTTTGAAAAATCCGTATGTTTATAAAAATACTGTGGAAAATTTCCTGAGATGAATTTAAATAACATTAAAGGATGTCTCAATGTCTACTAAATAATCAGCCATTGAATTATAAGCTTTGGTTCTGGTATGTATTGTAATAATGCTCTTTCCAACTTAATATTCATCTACGTTACCCAAATTATATGAGTATTTTCCGAAGACATCTCCGTGTCTGTGACAAATTCAAAAAGTCCTCTGGCTGTTCATTGTAAAAAATTCGAAGTCAGTAGTTATCATCATTAAGTTATATGCACAGACAAAAAGTTCAAAGATGTTCAGCTTCATATGTCTGATTTAATTCTATCACTTGTACCCAAACCCCAGAAGTAAATCCTCTTTTGATGCGTAGAAACCAATTTTAACATTGATTTCATGCACGTAACCTGTAATTCATATGAGTCTCAGAGAGAACATTCGAAATGCTTGTTGGAATATGGAAAGCTACAGATTAAAAAACTAGATTGAGCCCATTCTCTCAAGGGGCTATAATCTATTGTTGATATTACGGATAAAGTAAAGATTTTCGAGTGATCACAGCTTGAATGGGAGGGTGTGGTGCGAAACCTGACGTAAAGGTGTAATTTATACCTCTGGTTTCGGTTGGTGATGTTTGTATAATAAGGATCGTAAAAGTACAGCCAAATTATCCTTATTGCTTTTGCAGTTTTTACTCTCAGCAGAAATGTTCAAGAACGCAGAGACAATTTTTATGTAGTTTACCATTCACAGACATCACGTAGTCATAAAAAGCAGTAAATTACTCTTGGTGAAAAAGTGATGGTCCGTGTCTTCTGGATAGATTTGATTTTTATTTATCGTTCATGGTTTCTTGTTGCTGGAAGATATATAGCTACCGTTTACTGCACAAGTGTCGCTTAACTTTTGCGGTATCCGCTTCACTTTAGTTGCAGTTGAAACTTTTTGATGTGATTTCTCAAACTTGGTGAACTTTTTTATCAGGTTAGCTCTGATTCTTGTATCTACTTCGTAATAAGTTGCTTTAGAATATGAAGTTAGCTTTTTATACTTTTCCTAGTAAAAAAAATTGTAAGCATGTACAAAAGCATTTGAAGAGGCATACAAAGTGTAATAGAATGTTAGTAAAATTCATGAGTTTTTGCAATCAGAACGATTTCTATTTAGTGGGTGACTTCCGGAGAATTGAGAAATACTTTGTGGAACACTTTACGGAGCAGTTCTCGCCTGTATGAATGCTTTATACAATATCACAATGCCAATGAAATGCCAAACTAAATATTTTTCAAGCTCGATCCATACTGAATTTTCATTCTTTCTCTATTCTTTCCAAAAAACTTTGAAGAAGAAAGAGAATTCAATTTCCGTAAGTGTTTTACCACCAAACGGAGAATCACAACACGAGTGGTGGATTCCGTTCCATTCCAATAGAATAACTACGAGAGTATTATACTTCACTCTTTTCCTAGAAACTTACTCCAATTTCAGTGGTATTTAGAAACAGTTTCTGACACTTTCTTTGGTTTGGTAGTGAAGTCCACAAACTGAGTATTCGTGATAGTGATACCCAGACTTTGAATTTAATAGAAACCACAGTATAAAGTCCTCTCAGGTTCCATGTATGTGAATGTTTCAAGCAACTCTTCCATTGGTATTTACACTCTTCAGCATTAACTATATCGCTGTTTATGCTTTATTGTCTTACTTCTACTTGTCCGAGTGGATTTTTGACAGTTTTTAAATCTCATTAATTATTTACTTCATTGAGGAGGAAAGTGCGATTAAGATTCATTTAGAAAAGTCTTAATACCACCACTCGAGTGCACTCCTACATTTCTCTACAATCCAATGCATGCATTCAGATTTGACCTTATTAACGCAAAATGCTTTTAAAATTACTTCCGAACTAGTATTGTTGTCGCACTTAGCAGAATGTGCAAGGCTCATGATATGTACTCATAGCGAAACTATTGTTCCGTAAAATTACCATTTCTTGCTTGCTTGTGTTCTATTATCAAAGTATATAATCAACCGAGCAAAAACTGATCGTCCTGATTATTGTTTTAGTACCATGCTCGCAGCCTTGTCTATAGCTGTGTTTGATAGAACGTGACTGATTTCCAAAAAAAATATGCTGGCTCATCCTCGTCCTAAATGGCGAAAGCAATATCATTATGTTGATGATTTTAACAAGTAGTAGTGATAAAGCCTGCTTTTGCCTCTTGAACAAATAGCAAAGTAAACACATGCCATAATATAATGGTAAAATCATCTTATTTCCTCTGCCTATAGTGTAGCTTGCCTTGCAAAAAGATCAAAATCTCGAGCTTTAAAAGAGTGGTTCTTGAGTTCTAGTAGTAGTCACAACATCAACTTGCAAATGGGTAATGGATGCGGAGGAAAAGAACAGATAAGATTTTATTTTACGATCCACTGAAGACCTTTTCGGAAAGGGAGAACAAACTTAGCCAAGCGTTGGCAATTCTGAAGTGTAAACAGCAACTAGGGAAAAAGATCATGTATTTCTTTGAAAAAAAATGTCAAGCAAAATTTATGTACTTCAGTGCATACTGATTTTTGGAAGCGTTAGTTAACGGTCTTGGAACAGATTTTTAATATTTTCATTAGGGAATTCGAGACAACCATGTTGGCATAAAAATCACGTTATAGATTGCCCTATAGATCCCATCCCAATTGAAGACAATCTTCACCACATATGTGTAATAAAAGGAGTAATTTATGCACATCATAATGCAAGCATTAGAAAAGCATTCCACTCCAGCTCTACTGGGTATTGAATATGATGAATATAGTCCTGAAAAATCATGCTGAATTAGCTAAATGACTTTAATTATTTCGGCCCTCAACATTAATTGTTTGTCTGCTCTAAAAATAAGAGTGATGAGATGAGAGACTTTAAACTTTAGGACGTCCGTTCAAAGAATTATACTATTTTTGTATCAAAGTTATCTTATTAATCTTGGCTATAATGCTGAAGTAAAGTTTTACTGCTAAATTGAAACTAAACTATTAATTGCTCAATGAAGAATCCATGCAATATAACACAGTGATGCCCGTTTAGTGATACAGTTTTAACTCAGACTGTTTTGCGAATAATTTATTACGAGTCAAACTTGAAAATTAAGATGCATATGATAATTGTACTAAGTACTACACTGCACTATGCGCTCAGGAATTAAATTAACGTTATACTACAATCGGTGACAAGTGGTTATATAATCGTTTCCACGAAGTCATAAGGGTTTACATTTGGATCAACGATCACCAGTTTTAGATTTGATGGGTCACGTATGCTATGGTACTATATTTATTTAATGGTAATGTAAATTACTGTGGTCATGATGAGCATGTTCTTCAACTAAATAGGTTTTTGTTAGCGTTTCTAAAAGTCAGTCAGTCCATATCAGCAGTTGCTTGCTTACAATATTTCAAGATCTTTAACTCCTATGTTTTATTTATTTTGCAGATTACCTCATTGTTTGCCAAGGATTAATCATTGTCAACTAACGTCAAAGTCTTAAACTTGAAACAAGGCTTGTGATCAACAAAAAACAAGGCCCATAATTACTTGGACTGCTGAATAAATCCAAAAAGATTCAGTCGGGTGGTCTCCATTCAATGTCATAGACTTGCCTTGCCTCAAGGAACTTTTATCAAACACTTATAAACTTAATGTTCTTGTTGATAGAAAATGATTATAAAATTTATATTCCTCTCTTTGAAGGCAAGTGTAATAAAAACTGTTAAGTGAGCCAACGATTTATATCTTATTTTGTTACTTGTAAAAAGTATCAAACTTAACCAACAAAGCGCAGTTTCACCCTGCCATCGCATTTCCTTTCTTCAAATGGCCTCAACAAAGTATGAAAATAATGAGAAAATGGTCAACAATGCTTTTTCAGATAATATAACTCGTTCTGTTACAACAAAAGTGTTATCATCATCTTCGAATATGAGAATGGAGACAGTTTCTAGAAACTCTAGTGTATTAAAACTGGTCTCTTCAAGTGGCAGTAGATCTCCGCAGTGGACGATGCAGCTATTTCTCTTGATGTTGATATCTCTAAGTCTAACTCAAGTGGCTGGGGATGCTGTATATGTTCGCTCTAGTGATTTCGGACAGTTAGTGACCTCCAGTACTTCAAGATGGTTCAAAGGGATTGCTAAAGATCCGCTTCTATTGAAGAAGCCGGACGGAGTCAGTGGAGTCGTTTGTCGAGTCTATCATACAAGTAAGTCCGTCTAAACTTAAAGTTTAGTCTTAATTTTCAACTCGTTACCTCAGACACCTACAGACGCAATCCAATATCCAATTACCCGAGGTACCAAATGAGACGAGACTATTAAACCCTAAAACTTTGTCAGTGCATTGCGATTGTGAAGATAGGATAGAATCCAGGGCATATCATAAGTTTCCCTTTGATGCTTTTACTTTACTTGTTTTGAAATAAACGAGTTAGATTTGGAGTAGGTAAAATCCAATTAAGAATTGAGAAACCCGTCTAGAGTTCTATATTTCACTTAGTACTGGCAATTATATCCCATTGTTCCTATCTGTGTAAAGCCTTTTGAGCGGACTCATCAACCGAATTGAGTCTAATGCAAGTCCAGTAAATCCCACAGAGTAGTCCGAGTTTTTCATTAAGTTTCTCCAGAGATCTCATGTTTGAACTTTATATTGTTTGCCTTGGTATTTCTTTATCTATAGCTTTGAGAGGAGTTGGACTAGTCTCTGATGAGGCAGAGGGGAGCATTTGTAATATCAATACATTAGAAGGAGCCCAAGGATCAGATAAGTTCCAAACAATCTCCGAAAGCGCCTCACGATTCGTCTGGATCCCATGGAAGAGACCAAATCCACCTCCAACAGGAGCAGTGGCTATTTCCGTCAAACCTCAGAAATTCCTTGCAGCCGATTCAAATTCAACATCAGTGGGTTACTTGGATCCAACGCTTCATCTCGGCTCAGCCGTATTCCCAAATCAAGCTGATGCTTCCTCTTGTCTTGTTCTAACGGAAGTGGAACCCATCCGCTACGAGCTAAGCGATGTTCAGTTGAAGCGAAACAAAGGTTTCATTGAGGAGGATATCGTGCTTGCTTATGGGAAACTGATTTATGAAGACCCGTCATCAGATGACTGGGACGCATCTCTCGATGACAACTCTATGGAACTTAAATCCGAATCCGTTTCCCATCTCCCAGATGAGGTGAACAAGGGGAGGGTAGAAAGTATTCTGTCGTACGAGACCAACAGCTATGACTACTGGGGACAAGGATACCTTATGGCCAAGGGTCTGCATACAACGATTCGTCTACCCGATAGCTCCACTAAAATCGTTGAATGGGGAATCCCACTCACGCAAGCTGGTAATTTGACTCACAAGGCACAAGTCTTCTTTCATTTGACCATTTGTCTTAATAGTTATCGCCGCATGTCGGCCTGCCTCCAGTTCATCTATCAATTTCAATCCCTCTGTCCTAACCATAAAGCCTGAGCCTAACCTCAACCTGCTTGGTAATTTACCCATTTTGGTTGAATCCATACAAACATCCCATCAACATTGTGTACATTTTCGAAATTCTATTGTTATGTACACACAGGCTTCATTAGTCTTTCGCTCTGGGGTTGCGTGTGTAATGGATGGGGAGAAAATACATTTTTGTTACTCATTTACCATTTTGTACAAATGGTTGCTCCTATTAAGCAAGTATAGGATGCATTTCCTTATTAGCTCTAGTATCTACGTGCTACAGTTTATGTCTACCGAGGGGGTTGTTCTGAAGATGAGTATCATTTGGTTTTACATTTACTGATGGAAACTCAAAACCTGCTCTTTATACTGATGAAAGATTTCTCATCTTTACACGCCCTTTCACTCAGGCAATAAAGCAATTATCGAGCTCAACTACTCAAGTACGTAGATTGATTTTCTCTTTATGGTACTGTTTCCAAAGTATTCATGGATATTTATTTTGATTGTGGTAGTCATCTCGCAGGTTTCAATCAACACAGCTCATTTTAAGCTCACTATCAAGAGTGTCTCTAAATCTCCCCCGAAATCTTTATGAATAATAAAAGTCATTTGCCAAAGAAAAAAGGTACAAGAAAACATGTGCTTATCGTACTATAGTACCTTAGAAGACAAAAGGGGAAAGCAATAAACTGAAAAGTGCCTTGCCTGTCTACTCAATATTACTCTGCTTCTGCAAGAATTTTGGCCTTTGGCACAAACTTGTATATTCTTGTCCAAATGATTTTTGGGAGTACTTGAGAAGAAATAACTGATGATCTAACAGCCCAACCCTAAAGACCTAAATCTCATAAAGCAGGAGCAGTACCAAGTCCCAACTTCCTCAACTATGATCACATCCCGATAACAAAAATCATAGGCAGGGATAGTTATCAAATCACACTACACTTACTAGACTTTACCATAGTTGATATTGAATTGAAAACAGATTTTCGGAACAGGCTTACTCCAACCCCTGTAGCTGTACTTAAGTGAGATGAATAGTTTGTTTAACAGAAAGCAGTATATGTATGCAGGTATAAGTATTTTATTTCCTTTTGTTGATAATATACTCGTAAATCCACTGCTCAAGAAACATCCTCTCGAACGACACCTCAGATAGAATGATATGAAGCTAAAGCTTTCTTAGCCCTCTTAGGATTTCATCCAATATCTTTTCAAAAAATCTGAGGTCGAAAGGTCACCCTTTATTGAATCTCTCTGGAAAGCCTGTCTATCCTTCTTTTATTATTTTCTTCATTGGACAAAAGTCAAGTGGCCAGATTATTTCTGGATAGAATTATTACACCATCGCCAGCACTAAAACTCCAGCACAACAATACAATCCCAACCTACTACCAAGCAAGTACTACTACTACTACCTAGTTGTATCCCATTAAACCATATACAATTTTGCACACAAAACGATATGATCCCTTGTTTGTTCCTATGCGGTTGCCTTTTCTAGCATTTTGAACCACAACCCTTAACAAGTTCAGTCTTTCTGTGTACATTAGAACCTAACCTACTTATAGTAGTTTCTATAAAATTATTCTATCATTGTAATAACAATGGATCTGAGTGACCTGAAAATAATATACTTAAATATTTCTATCCCATTAGTTCCCCCAGGTTCCCCTTTCAATCCGCATGAATTGTTTCAAATTGTATTAACCCCCTTGGTACTAATATCAACACAGCCGGATACAATAGCAGGAGAGATCAAATCGTATGGAATGAGTGATGAAACAGTTTGCGAATCCAAAAGGGTCGATACTTTACTTCTACTACTACATCTGTTTACAATTTATGAGTCAGAGATCTGTACTAAATAATCCTGGAAGTTGTTGTAATGCCCTTGAATTAATGTATATATTTGTGGCATATTATTCCGTTCCAGTCCAATTTATCTGGCTGTCTTGCTTTTTTAACTTTTAGGCAATACTAAGAAGGGAAAGGCGATAAAGTAAATCAATATTATGAAAGACCACCGCCCACAACCATTTAGATACCACCGTTGTTATGTGGCTAGGTAGCCATCTGGGACAGTAAAACTTTAACCAGGCTTGGAAACCCTTTCTCGTATAATCTTTCACTTTTTCTTTACTTCCTTTCAATTTCCTTGTACACGGTTACTTTACTTACTGCTTATTCTTTACAATATAACTACAAAGGTTTCCATTTTTTTACATAAATACCTCAACTTACATATCATTACTTGACCTAACGTATATTTATTTTCTTGCTACAAGAAAGAAACCCAGAATGGGACATACATAAACACTGCCATTTCTCATCGTTTGCTGATTTACTTTTTATTCAAGTTGACTTTCTCCGTCTTTTCCTTTTCGTCAGCATTTTTCTCTACACCATTATGATCATGCTGAGACGATGCTATCTTTAACGGCTTGTTTACTCCAGAAACAAAGAGTAATAACACCCCTTATGAGGTTACAGACCAGCATGTCTTTAGCCCAGCAGTATGCCACTAAGGAGCTAGGCCAACGACAGAGTAAATTTGATACGGAGGTTTTGGTTAGCATCCACGATACAAGCGCACAGTTTTAGGCCAATCTTTAGGTACTTTTCCTATTACTTAAAGCCCTCTGTTTATCTTGGGACTCGTGTTTAGTTTAGTTAGTTGGTTTGCTGGACCTCAAGAAGATTACAGCTTATCGAGGTTAGAGGAAAACTATTTTGTGGAATCGGAAGGAAGTCTAGAGCCGTCTTTGATTAAAGTTAATACCCTTGTGTCCTATAGAGTACGGACAGATTATATTTATTTAGTGTTGGAATAGATAAATACTTTCTTGTCCTTGGCCACTCTGCGGATTGCTGTGCTTGCTTAGCCGCCCTCACACATGCATTAAATAATGTTATCTAGCTAGTACTTTTTTCTGGATGATTTAAGGCTTTCTGTGGGGCTAGTAAAATTGGTTAGCTAACGAAGAGTCTAAGTAAAAGAAGTCAAATAACATTATAATTATAGCTCAAGTCAAAGATATCGGGGACGTGTTGAAGCATTTGGAGACGTAACAGAAGTTTATATTTCTTGGTAAATTAGTCCTCTCCCGTAATCAAATCGATTAGATGAGTAAATTTAGGTGAAAATGGAGTTGATTTACTTTTACTAAAGTTTTTGCAGAGTGCAAGTAACAAGTAAGAATAAGGTTTCAATAAGTAGCAGGGCAGAGTTGAGCAAATATTTGCACTAACGAGAGGAAAGTCATGTTGATTTAAGAATACCACTTGGGAGTTTTTAGAACAAATTTTACATACCTAGATTAACCATATAAAGTAAAATAGGATCGCTTATGTTTTCTTTCAGTTACTTACAGCAATCCGCATAGCAAGGTATCGGGGGTAAGTTCACTACAAGTTACTTTTAAGTTAGTTCTAAATGGTTGCAGATTACTGTATTAATCTAGATTAAAACTTTCCTCAACCTAATGCCTGTCCACGAGCAGAACTACACTATTATATAAATTCTTACAGGAAGAGTAAGTAATTCCCATTCCAATTTATCTAGTTATATTTGAGACAGCAGAGGCTGTGTTACAGCTCTTCGCAAATTTTGCAACTGCAAGCCTAAAAAATCCTAGCTTCATTAAAATCCATCTACCTCCCGTAATCATTACTTGACAAGAACTACAAAGATAAAACCCTCCACGCTTTGTTCCCCATCGGTCCTCGTAAATTGTAATTATAATACTGGCGAATGAATCCACGCAAAAAAAAACTTGAACCACTCACTACTACAAGTAGAATCGCAATAGGCTAGCGTTTCAATTTTGGCTAGCAAGTTAATAAAATCTGCTGGCTAGGGACGTTCTTTCGTGCAGAAAATCCTTTTGATTCAACTCAACCGTACTTTTAAAAGGAGGTACTACGGACTGCTATAGTGAAATGAGATTTGCAGTTTCATATCAACTCCATACCCTCCCGTTCAATAATAATATGCTCTATATCTTTACATTTATTAAGGGGGTGGTCCTCATTTTCTTGTTAATTAGGTTTTATGAATTGAAGTAATAATTATACTTTTACACTCTTTAGACAGGCTATAATAGCAAGGCATAAATAACTAAGGCGGCTTGACAGGAAAGTTTTTACATGAGTTACATATATAAGAGAAATAATGAGGGGAAAAAGACCCGAGGGAAGGGAAGACTTGGTGTAAACACTTGCGATGATTTGTAATTAGACGGATAAAGAAATGATAGATCCCTATGCGTGGTGCCGGAAGGTAATAAAAGTCGTTTATACAAAAGACCGGCTTTATTTTCGAAATGGATGATGAAAGGGTTGAACATGATAATGTAAACAGTCAAATGCCAAACCATTTATGAATGCCTTGCGTTCAAAAACTCACCAATCGACCAATATCGATAAAATATTATCCCAAATATTAATAACTAGCTAAACACCCACCCCAGGGATTTTGATACAAAAAGGCTCATTCATCATCATTATCTTTTCATAGTAAAGAATGTAATGTATGCATAGTCAGTCTTGATTCTAAATGTGTTTAGAACGGAAGCGGAGTAAGCGCTATAATATAGTAAAGTAAATGCAGAAAGAAAGATTTTGCCTTGTATCGTATCCTTTACGTTAGTTTTCAGTAGCAATAACGTCCTAGATATTTCAAGATTTTTTCCCTTTCTGGTTTTATAGAAGTTGAAGGAACCACAAATGGGATATGACTTAACATGATGTAAACGGCTTTATTTCTTTTCAACTTTAGCGTTTCTCGTAGCTCAGTTTTAAGCAGATGTCACAAAGAGACAACGATGAGGGATAAACCTAGAAGTCATAAAATCTGCTTTGCTAAGGGATTTCTGCTATGCAGGAATAAAATTATTTCGCCTTCGTGGAATAATTTTTGGTGTGAACTGGAAGCGAAACTTTTGACATCCTTGGAATAAGCGAGCTAAATAGAGCATAGAAGATTTGTGGATTGTATATTAATACCGGATAATTCATTCCTAAAAATAGAAAATACACCACTTCCAGTCCTACCCCTTCCTACCTGCAAGATCTCAAATCCTACTGCATCCTTCCTGAAATCTGTACATAACTTCCAATCCTACCTATAAATTTGCACTGTTAATTGGTCTCTACTGTTAAATTACTCTGCTATAAAACGCCTTTGCGATGGATTGGTGATTGGTATTTGTTTTATAAGTTATCGCGATGGTTTGTCCGCTATGTTTTGGGGTCTATGGATTTTTTTTTGGGATAGAAAAAATGTTATTATTGCAAACATCCGTCTATATTGCAAGCAGCTACCTAGCGTAAATACATATACATCTCATGGATTCATAAATGCTTAAAAGTGAGACATTTAAACACAAGATTCATTCCATTCATAAGCTTGTTGTTTGTGGTGAGTCGAGAAAACAAATTATTCACATCACCTAACATAAATATCTCGAGGTAAAAAGAAGCTTTCTTGCAGCCCAATTTTGCTTATTTCAAGACAAGTTTCCCAATTTTCTTGAACTAATAATAATAACGTAGAAAACTGGAGACAGCAACCAAGATAAAGAACTTCTTTCTTGAGTCACTCTACAATTCTATTTTTACGCCTGAGATTTATAAAGATGTTCTTCATTCAAAGCCCAAGTTCACGGTTGATGAATAAACAAGTCCCTTTTATGGAGGAAATTCAGAGCAAGTTTATTACTTCGCACGCTGAACACAATCTGGTTAGTTTGTGTGTTCAACGGTAATGAAGTCAAATCTCTATTCTGGTATCACTCTTACCAAGTCGAGGTGACGTATGGTTCTAAACGATATACTTTTGAAACTAACTTCTTAGAATATGACGAGCTGTGAATGTAAGGTCGGCTTCGTCTCGCTCCTTAATACAGTAGGGCATCTCCAGATCAATATTCAACCCTAAACTTAGATATCCTAATAGCAACAGTAAACCCTTATTTTGTAAACGAGTGACATGTTGGATATTTCAACATTTTATCATAAAAATTAGCATACTTTTGTTACACACTGGGTGAAAATATAAATCCCTTTTCAATTTATTCTTTCTGTAGCTTTTAAAACATAAATAAAGCTTACCGTCTCCGGTTACCGTCCGCTTCATTTGTTTTCCTATGCAACCTATTACTTTTAGACTTGATACATTATTGCCACCGAAGCCATTAAAGAAAGGCTCATTGACATTTCTAATAGTGTACGGATTCCGAAGAGTCCGTCGTTTATTTAACCTTTTTACACCTTCAACCTTCAAGCTTACTAATGCAACTCAGCGGAGTCAGGATAAATGAAATTGTTAGGAAAGTTGATAGAGGCTGATCAACTTCTTGATAAATAGTCGATTGTTGCAAGGAATATCTTAGGCGTTACATTAAATCTGTAGAAATAGAGTTCCATTTAAGACAGAAGGTTTCTATCGGGCAGATGCCAGTTTACTTTGGAACGATCACTAGAATATTTACAAGAAACAGCCAGCAAACTGATAATTCATTCAAGAGCTAGAAAATGAAGCCAGGGCTTTCCCGTGGAAAGGAATTAAGACGTTTTAAATCCCATTTGTATACCTATAAATCCCAAGATTAGTTTAGAGGGCTGTCGAATCGTCTAAACCTAAAATGCATGCTACTATACCTGCCGTTGCGTGAGAAGTGCGTAGATTATAATATAACTATCAACCATACACACATACACTCTTCACCGGTGAAAGCAACTGAAGCTTTCCCCTCGGCTTCTGTCCGTGGAATAATTTAATACAGGCGAGGGTGGAACATGCCAGGAACTAATAACGATTAGGAACCTAGGAACTCCCCGATTCTTAATCAGTAGTAGCAGTAGAAATAGTGGAAGTTGTAACCATGCAAGGGTAGAGTAAAGAACGCTAAGTTTATAAACCTGTCCCCTTCAAATGGTAGAGAGTTCTCTCATGGTCTTCTCGTAATCACAAACTGTCAAGCATCACTAGGGAGAGCTTCAAATTCACTTATGATTTCCTTTGATCCCATCGGATCCTTCATTTAGCGAATGAATGCCTCTCCTTTCAGCCCTTCCTTATAAGTAAAGTAACTTATATCAATATCTATAATCCTACTAAATCAAAATCATACATCCCATTCTTTGCTCTCTTTCTCCCATCAAATATAAACTTATATCTTTCATTCTTTAGGATATTAAGAGTTAAGAAAGGGTTTCAAGATAACTGAAAGGTTAGAATCCAATCCCTTTATCAGTCCAGCGCATAAATTACAACCAATGGATGGAAAAGTTAATTAAACCACCCTTTCTATAGATTCTGTTCTGTCATTTCCAGGGAAAACGGAAACAATGACCGCAGTAGCAGACCTTCTTCCGGGAACGGGGATCAACGTCACTCTTCATGGGACAAGACTCAACGGAGAAATGAGCTATTGGGCCACCCTAAAGACGTTCTTCAAAGATGGCTCATCATCTTCCCGTCTTACGGACAATCACAGAAAGGTCATTGCAATCCAAGACATAAGGCTAGAGCACAGCAGACCATACTTCCTCTCGAACTACTCTATCGTTCCTGAACCTACGACCACAACAACTACGACCACACCCCCTCCACAAACCACTACTCCTGTTCAGGAGTTTGACGATGAGGAGGATGGAAGAACCCAAGAAGGGAATGCTTTAGCAGTGGAGAGCAATCCGAACATTCAGGCCGATTCCAGCCTTCATCTCACTGCGGCCGTGGATCAACAAAGTTCTAATTCAGTTACTGGTAGTACCACTACCAGCAGAAATAATGGGAACATAGTTCTCTTCTTGGGAATCACTTTTCTCAGTTATTTCATCCTCGAACCATTTCCTTGAACTAGTTACTAGTTATTACTATGCATCCTTTCATTCGTTTCCCTTTGTCTGACTTAGTAAGTAGAATATAGATTTGATTGTTGTTTTTAGTAGAAAATAAGTTTATTTTTGATGATATTATTATTAGTCCGTTATTATTGAATTAAAACCGTATCTATTAGTACACTATTTACAGAGAAAGAGGATGAGTATTGATGAAGAAAACTGGAGAAAGCAAAACATTTATTTTCAGTTGGAAATATTATTAATGGAATTGTTACCTTATCCCGTTCGCGAATTCTGTATAGTTACTCTAAGACCTTTATATATTTACAGGGCTACCAAAACAATGATCATGTTTTCGTGTAAATATAAATTGGCTTTTGAATCGGTGGAAGATCTTTGCCTTTCTATCAAAGAGAATTTAATGATATACAATAGTTACTCCTCATAACTACAATTATTGTTCATGCCAGCCACGAGAATAACCTACAAAGTTACAATACGCGGATTCGTAAACCATTCCAGTTGATGGTAGATTGAGTTTTATTTTTTAGAACATTGGATGATGAATCCCACTCCCAATTTAGTCAATTACTTTTTAAATGGAATGAAAGAGAACATCGTTACTACAAGAGAGAGTTCATTTCCTAAGAAATTTATGCATCGAGATAGACTTGGATGTGATGGTGATGATAAAAGAGTGAGTATTCAATCCAACAGAAGCAGCATTGGAAGCTGATAATTTCCTGACGAGCTAGGGAATGATAGAATGAGGTTAGGAAATGAGCTATTTGCGTACAATGATGTTTGCAGAAACTATTTCAGTGATTCAGCAAACCAAATGTATGTATTATTCATGAAAGTTCTTCACTGTTGAACTCCAACATTTCATAAATATCAATTGAACAGAGAGAAGAAAGCATACTGAATTGGAAAGATAGTGAAAGTAGTATATTCCGGTATTGGACTGTTTTAAATAAACAACAGTTTCATTAGAGAATCAACTAGCCTTGCAAGATTAAATATCTTACATGCAGCATAAATTAAAAAAAAAAGTAATAATAGAAATTAGCTGCTTGGCATGGTAAAATACAAGCCTAGTTGACTTCTATTTTATCAGGGTTTAAGAGGAAAGTCTTTAGGTACACGTGCTTACATCGTTTGCAGTTGCTTTACAGCTTTATAACTTACAGCCTGAACTAAAATGCCTGTCTCATATATGAGCTGCTGTATTTTTAAAGGCTTTTTGTTTTTATGTCCAGGATCTCAAGTCAAGTAGTCCTATCCGCTGTGAAATTAATCATTATCACTTTCACACTGGGTTTCAACTTCAACTTAACGACAATCAATTCGTTCTTGGTTTTTCCAATGACCATGAAAGTTAGTCTATTGACTTTTGCCCTTGCCTTGTGCTTCTTTCATTAAGTATTATTACTTAAAATTGTCTATCAATTAAGCCAATTAATAGTTGGAGTGCTGGGCTTGAAACCACTTCAGTATTACTTAGTATAGCATGGTACAGTTTCATAGGTTTGTTGACGTGTAATGTGGATGATTTCAAGTCGGAAATTGTCTAGTTCAACTACTAGTTGTGTTGATTCCATTCCACGTGCCAACTAGATGACAGCTCAATGATCTGATCACATGAAGTTGACCGTGTATCCAATTTATTATTCTCAAAATGCTGATGCTTTAAACTTTATTAAGGACCGTCCGTCCTGTACAGTTCAAAAATACAATAGAATAGATAAAAATCCAACTAAAGCATTATTATTTGATATTATATTTTTTATTTTAATCTGTAATACGAGATTACATTAAGACTAGACAATTCAATAGGTAAATGCCAGAGAGAGAATTTGCAATAATAATCATTCCTCTTAATGTGTGGTAATCCCTAATAGGCACGTCCTGAGTCACAATAATGTACTAATGAGGTCATAAATACAAGCGTTCTTTTTTTATGTAATCAATAACTTCATCGGGAACAAGAAATCTAATCGATTCTTGTCTTTTCACGGAACGGCGAATTTTGGTTGAAGATATTTCATTTGCGATCCATTCTTGGATAACGTGAATGTTTGCCTGGTAAATAAAATATACAAATTACACCCCACAATTTTATATAGCGATACTGCAGTAGGCTTTTGTTTTAAAGTATTAATCCAACTAAAACGTAATCAAACATGTACCATATAACTGCACTGACTTACCCTATTATCATAAAGAATATCACAATTATACATAGACTTATATGGATCATTTCCGTCTCTAGAGATGACAAGCAGTCCATAGTCCTTCGCTAAGGTTAGCGTCTTCGGAAAAAAGAAGTTTAAAAAATTACTTTCAGATAAACATTAATGTCATAAAATAGATCTTGAAAAACATAAAAAGATGATTGCATTCTGAATCTAAAAAAACCTGACCCAATTCATAAATGTGTTGATAGGTTCTGACTTAAACTGGACGCCTTTCACTTTTAGTTGTAGTACTACTACTCTAGTGAACTAGTGGAACAAACCAAACCCGTAAAACAATACGACTGTTTAAAATTCTACTTACGTTGAGAACCACCGTCACCGTAACATAAGGTATTAACATCTTCAATCGTGCATAAACAAATCTAATTTCCGTCTTGAAACATGGCATGTTAGACCTTTCCTATTACTTATGCAGTAAATTGTCTTTCACATTGCCTCTGCTTGACATCTCCAAGAAAGGATGCATGGGATTCCATACATATGGAATTTCAGCTTTTTAAAATGATTTAGAGGACAGCTTTACTAATAGCTACAACTAGACTAACTATACAGTATGAAATGCACAGGAAAACGACAGCTATTAGGTAATGAAATGGAAGCATAAATTCCACACACCTAAGCAAGACGCTAACATTCCACAAGACCAGTTTCCAATTACGGAGAAAAATAGGCGAGTTAATCGGAAAAAAGTAAGTAAAAACTGTTAATGGTTAAATGAATCGAGGAACTTACATCTTCATCCAGCCACAGATTCGGAATATTAAATGTTTCCAGCACATCAGCCCCACAAACCAATTTAAACGTGACATTTTTA
The DNA here is from genome assembly GCA_034682405.1 of Hydroisotoma schaefferi. Lineage (NCBI taxonomy): Eukaryota > Metazoa > Arthropoda > Collembola > Entomobryomorpha > Isotomidae > Hydroisotoma > Hydroisotoma schaefferi. Next base: position 6,412 of record JAQFZX010000975.1, on the reverse strand, counting down.
ACTGATTCTGAAGCTTTTAATAAAGTGTCTGGCATCCAAGGGTCCTTGTCAGAGAGATTTCCATGAAGATAGTCATTCACCCGTTTCTACTCTCCAACAGAGTGAGTAACAATAAAGATTAAATTACAAGGTATATACCCTCCTTTCATATCGGTCCTATCAATGTTCCAACTTTACAAAAGCATCATTATTATTGAAAAGGGATAACAAATGCTTTTACCCAAAATCAGAAAGAAAAATGAAGCTTATCCTTCAAAAGGTTGAAATTTCATACCCTTGAAATTAGAATCTACGCGTGAACAATGTCTACATATGCACTCCTTTCCTAACTACACACCGCTTGGGCATTTCAATCCTATACACATTGGTGTGTAATATCTATTTTAGTATCTTTATTCTGTAGAAAAGTCCCTATTTAATCATCTCCCATTCAAGCATAGATAAGAACATGAGATGAGGTTCAACCTGATGGTAATCAAGTACGGCCCGAGTTCTAGTCCATCCATTATTTTGCAAGCTTTCCCAGTCTGACACCTTTAACCACGGATCCATTTTAATGTTCAGTGCTAAACGTAACATTTCCACGCGATGTTTTGCCGGAGCCAGATCCTGTGTACCAAACATAGATTCCCTTCTTTTAACTAAAACACTGCACGTAGTTAATATAAGACCATGAAAACTATTACAAAATGAATATATAACGTTGTTCTCCTAATAAAAAAATAAATTAAGTAAATACCTTCTTTCCATACGCATCATGCACTGGAGAAAGTACCCCACCAATAACTTGAAATTTGCCTGATTTTGTCAAAAAATCTCGAGCAAGTTCTGAATACACAAAACAAGTGGTCAGTAAAACTAAACGCTTTCCCTCTAAACTACCTAACTTTATAGTTATTATAGTTTCAGAATTAAAATGCTTATGCATGATAGCGTCAACAACGTACGATTAATTAGTAAATGCATACAAGGCAGAGACAGTACAATCTGTCTCAAATTAAATTTGCATACATCAAAAAACTGTAAATCATAAGTATGACCGTATGACCGTACCCATAATCCTTAAATGCATGATCGTTGGAGGATTGAAGGATCCTACACCAAATAGAAGAACAGATTGCTTACTCATTTTTACCAACTCCGCTCGTTCGAAATCCGACTCAAAAACCTGAATGTAATAAAATAAAAAGGAAACATAAACCATTTATCCCTACGTACGTACGACTGTTCATTCACTTTCACTCCATTACTCTCCCACAATAAATAAAAATTATTCCACTTTTTTTACCCAAATTCTTTCCACTTTCTCAAGGATTCTCCGACCAACAAACAACGGCTGTATTTGTACCTTTCTAACCTGTATTAATATAAATCTAAAATGGTTTAACCAACCACAACTCCCAAATTAAAAAAAAATATTTTGTAGGTGAAAGTAGTGAAAGTTAACCTCTTTTTCTATGTTACTCCTTGAAATATGTCGGTTTTTCAATACCAAACAGTATCAAATCAAAAATCGATTACTTCGATTTAACAAAAATGCCTTCCCATTCCTGCCATTCAAATTCAAAAGGAAAGTTTAACTTTACTTTCACCGCAGAAAAGCGGCACATAGTCGCAAGAAAAAGTAAAAAATGACAGAAATTATTCGAGAATCCCTGAAAGAAATGTATAAAGTTACTCTATGCTTTCTTTTGCTTTTCTACCATTCCCTTCCTTTTTTATCAACATTTAACCTAGAGTTATCCCGTTTTTTACGACTGTTTGGGATAAATGCAATTAATGTAAGTATTTTAATAGGCATTGCTTATCAATAAATGGTTAACGTTTAAATCGTTATTATTTAAAAATTTAACTTTCGATAGCTAAGCTAGGTTGAAGCTGTACCTAAAACTTCTTGGGTGATTGAGAGATTATAGGGAAAACTCTCACGGCGGGAGAACTTCCAGAACATTTTGTATTGACTTTTAGCAAAGAAATATTTTATTTTCGAAAAGAAGAAAGCGAAACTGGTCTGGTTGTTAGGTATTTTAAAATGTGAAGTTAAAGCTGTGTATTTTGAATATTTTTATATGTATTTTCCGTCCAGGACCGTCACGGTAAGCCAAATTAACTTTAGTTGTATAAATAGTATAAAACTAGCGGACGGAAATGAAATTTTTCAATGTAAAATAATTTTCATTTTTGTATCACAAAATAATTTTTTTTCAAACATGTTTCAGAATTTGAGCCTGTAAGTGCCTAAGAGTAGAGCTTGATTGTAGCCTAATTGCCTGTAATTTGTATACTCGCTTTCATCAGGAATGATGACCACGTTAACTACTCCAACTATGAAGAGCCATCAAGGTCCTACCGATGTCTTTGTAAATGGTGAGATTGTAAATTGCAATGTGATGTGATAAATATAATATAAAATTTAAAGGTTTGCTAATTTATGTGTATTTTAGCCCCTCAGTCGAAGATTATAGGACCACCGTTAATTCGAACGAAAGTCACTGATATTGGTGGTGAGTGAAAGAATCTTTTTTGATTCATCGACAAAAAACATTCGAAAAAGTTTGCTAATTTGTGTTTCATCTTGTACTAAGACACTCAGTCGAAGATTATAGCACGACCATTAATTCAAACTAAAGTCACCGACCGTGATGCTCGTCCTCCGTCAAAAATTATAGTGCCACAATTAATTCGAACAACATCCACCAACCATGATACTCGTAAGTGAGAGTATTGTTTATTTGTACATGAAGCTGTTGACAACAAAAGGTTAACTAATTTATTTTATGTGTTTCATTTTAATCAGACCCTCCGTCGAAGATTGTAAAACCACAATTAATTCGAAATACTCGTAAGTGAAATAATGTTTTTTGCTGCTTCGACAAAAAATTGTGAATGCTTTGTAAATAAGAATAATTGTACCAATTCTTAGCAATTCAAGAGGTACCACCGATTCCTGTAACAGATAAGCAGAAAGGAGAAAAACCTAAAGTATTGTTCAAATCTAAATTTTGGGATTACGTTGACCCTAACAAGAAAGAAAAAGCGACAAAAATTATGTGTGATAAACCAAAGAAGTACAACCCGGATGAAGTAAAAAGCTTCATGGGAAAACAAAAAGAAGAACGGAGATTAAAGCAGCTGGCGGAGTACAATGAGCGACAAAAAGAACTAGACAAGAAAAAGAAGCAATTACTAGCTTTGAATGAAAAATGCAAAAGTTTGGCTACCAAAAGTTCTGTCACTAAACTTAAAAAGCCTCCTGCGTCAGCAGTTGCTCAGGTCCTATCTAAACCGACTGGTTTGCCTGTAAATCTCAACGCTAAAATAGCTGATTTAATTGAAAAAAGTCCTCCGTCCAAAGACGTTGGCCGTAAACTTGGCTCCAAAGGCTTGCCTCAAAAGTCAGCTGCAAATCTGCATGCTACACACTTACTAGAGGAATTTGAAGCTATAGTTAAACGGGAATGTATTAATTACTTTTCAATGTCAAAACAAGTGGAGCCAAGTACTGTAAAGCTGGATAAAGCGGTGGAAACAACTTCAAGCCTTTGTCTGAATAATCTTAGCGTAGCGTCTCTATCTTCAGAAAATCCAATTGATGACGATTTTAGAGATTCAGATAAAGTTAGTAGTATGCTTCAACTTCAACCTGATCGGAATAAGGCAGCTACTACAATTCAGGCGGCATTTAAAGGATATAAGGTTCGAAAGACGTTAAAAGAAGCAGAGATACTACCAAATAACAAAAGGCTAATTATCGTAGGACACACCAGTTTTAAAACCTTAACAGAAGATATGCGCCTAAAAAAGCGATCGTTTTACCGAACTCCGGAAAAGCCGTATGATGTCAGATCTAAGCTTAAAGCTGTCCCTCTCTCTCCAGCAACCAGTCGACTGCTAAATGATTTTCAAAATGCGTATATTCCACCCCCTCAAACCCTATCGTTTTCTCCAAGAGTACTTTCTAGTCGCCCACAAGGGTTTTCACCATTGGGACCTTCACCACTGAAAATGAGTCGTTCTTTTAATGAACCGTACCCAAAAGAAGTGCTGGAGAAACTGCAGTCCAGTTCTCTTATAGATAACCCTGTGCCTGCTAAAAGATCTGTTTCTGAAATGTTACGAAAGGATTTGATGGATCTTTCTTGGAATCGAGAACTTATTCGTAGTACCTCTTCAGGGGAAATATCTTTAAGAGCACTGACGAATAAAGCTAACGATTTCATGGGCCCGGGTCCTTCCATTGCACAAGTTGTATTGGAAAAAGTACGCTTGCTGACTTCTCAAAATGAAAGGCGAAAATTCGAAGACGTTCATGAAAAAGTGGACAAGCGTGTTCTGTCAGAAATTGGATATGACAGCGAATTTGATTCTCTGTCATCTATCACTGGCCATTCACCAACAGGCGTGGAGGTAATGAGCCATGATGGAACTATAACCGATGAAAACTTGGGTCCTTCTCCTTCCGATTCAGAAGTTCGTAGAAAGAATTCCACGCCGAAACAGCGATCAAAATCTCCCTTACATCGTCGAGTAAAGAAAAAAAGAAGTCACTCTCCTACCCCATATACATCGGTGGAATCAAGTACCAGTTTTGCTACCGATGTTGACTTGGTTAACCAGGAACCAAATGTTAAAAAATCGTCCGATAAGATGCTTCAAAACACCAAATCAACAGTATCTACTAGTGTAACTACCCCAACCATCAATACAACAGACCTTCCGATTCCAGCATTAAGAGTGAAGTTTAATGCGGAGAAAGAACGACTAGAAATTTTAGATAAAGCCCTTAAAGCAACTATTCAAAACGAGAAAGCTCGTGAAGGAGGCTCTAAACTTGATAAAGAACAAATCGTGAAGATAGCCAAAGCTGCTGCAGATGAACAGATCAAAGTAAAGCTCCTTAATCTGTGTCAAGAAAGACCCCGATGTAGTAATGAAGTAGGACCAGAGGAGAAAAAGCTACAGCTTACATTGATGAAGTGTCAAAAGGACGCTGCCAAAGCTAACGCGGAGATGGTTAAATGGATGGTGGAATTAAAGAAAACATCAATTGAAGAACATAAGGAGGGGTTACACCAGGAGCGAATTAACGTTGCTGGTATCGTATATGCAGCCGTAGAAGAAGCAAGGAAATGGATCGTTCAAGAAGGCATGAAAAGTCGCAAAACTAAAACACGGAAGCCCCCCGCAACTGCCTTATCCGTAAATAGCCAGACGTATGAAACAGATGTTTCCGCAACGGACTTATCAGAGAGAAGTGAAAAATGCGAAAAAGATGTTCCCGCAATGGACTTATCCGACAGTAGCGAAAAATGTGAAACGGATGTTCCCCCAATAGACTTATCAGACAGTAGCGAAAAACGTGAAACGGATGATCCCGCAATGGACTTATCAGAGCAAAGAGTAAGGTTTGCAACAGATATTCCCGAAGTAAACTTATCAGAGAGAAGCGAAAAGTGTGGAACGGATGTTCCCGCAACGGACTTATCGGAGAGAAGCGAAAAGAGTGCAACGGAGGTTCCGGCAGCGGACTTATCTGAGATAAGCGAAAAGTGTGAAACGGATATTCCCGCAACGGACTTATCAGAGAGAAGCGATACGTGTGCAACTGATGTTCCCGGAACGGACTTATCAGAGAGAAGCGTAAAGTGCGCAACGGATGTTCCTGCAACGGACTTATCCCAGACAAGCGAAAAGTGTGTCACGGATGTTCCTGCAACGGACTTATCCGAGACAAGCGAAAAGTGTGTCACGGATGTTCCTGCAACGGACTTATCCGAGACAAGCGAAAAGTGTGTCACGGATGTTCCTGCAACGGACTTATCCGAGCCAAGCGAAAAGTGTGGAGCGGATGTTCCGCCAGCGGACTTATCAGAGAGAAGCGAAAAGTGTGAAACGGATGTTCCCGCTATGGACTTATCAGAGAGAAGCGAAAAGTGTGCAACAGATGTTCCTGGAACGGACTTATCAGAGATCAGCGATAAGTGTGGAACGGATGTTCCTGAAGCGGACTTATCAGAGAGAAGCGAAAAGTTTGAAACGGATGTTCCCGGAACGGACTTATCAGAGAGAAGCAAAAAGTTTGCATCGGATATTCCTGCAACAGACTTATCAGAGAAAAGCGAAAAGTTTGAAACGGATGTTCCTGCAGCGGACTTATCAGAGAGAAGCGAAAATTTTGAAACGGATGTTCCTACTGCGGACTTATCAGAGAGAAGCGAAAAGTTTGCAACGGATGTTCATGCAGCGGATTTATCAGAAAAAAGCGAAAAGTGTGCAACGGATGTTCCCGGAACGGACTTATTAGAGACAAGCGAAAAGTTTGCAGCGGATGTTTCTGCAGCGGATTTATCAGAAAAAAGCGAAAAGTGTGCAACGGATGTTCCCGGAACGGACTTATTAGAGACAAGCGAAA
>JAQFZX010000974.1:25000-39236 GCA_034682405.1 Hydroisotoma schaefferi | reverse complement strand
TGATAACTATATTTTGGGAACCGCATAACACCGTATTTCGGCTCACCTTATTCCCAGACGCCTGTCAAACAAAAGTATCATAATATATTTCTTTTAAATCACAACCACACCCACAAATTAGCGTCCAGCGTCAACAATCTCAACCAGACCACCCACTTCAAAATATAGTTTTAAAATAAAGAGACGCTTTCTTTATTTGTAAAAAAAACGGAAAAACGCGTACGGTTTCTACGAATTCGGGTTTATTGTAGAAGATATCGGGTAACTCCATGCTGGATCCTCCGTCCCGTCATAACCCACCACACCCACAAATCAACTATTTCCAAAAAGTTTCGAAAAAAAAACCAACCAATCTTTCTTTGTATTTTTTTTATAAAATCCAACAAAAATGGAGACATTAATAAAACTTGAATAAATAAAAAAAAACCTGTTAACAAAAGTTGGATGGAGGGAAGGGATTAGGGAAGATGCAAAGGGGCATCCTGCTTTACCCATTTCCATACTTTTGACCAACTAATGACCTTTTTAACTGACCTTTTTATTGACCTTTATTGACCTTTTTTGTTCGCTTTCTGAGTTTTTCCAAAATTATAAGTTGGAACTTCGGCTACTTACAATTACAATACTGCAGTCAGTCATGGTCATGATTAGTATCATCCATTTCCATTTCGATTTGTAGATTTGCAGATTGAGTTTCATGAAATAAGGCCCCCCTCTTTCTGACCTTGACCTCTGACCTTTAAATTAGCTCCCCTTTACATTACATTCAAGAAAATAAGGCCGTAGTTCCCTTCCTACAGATCCCTTCAACTACTTAGCCGAGTCTTACTCTTATGAATGATATAGCTCAGGTTATGCCGCGGCTAATGAACGAGACCCCAGCAGGGAAGTTGTTTAATAGACCCAATAGAGAAGCAATTAAATTCCCTAGCTAGCTCTAATAGTTGAATTTTTTAATGCCAAGAACGAATAAAGGTGCAGCTACCTTTCGCTAATTAAAATTCAGCAAACAAACTGCATGCAAAACCACAAACTACTAATCCTAACATTTATATGGATATAAAACGACAAAAAAAGGTTAAAAACTAGCTGATTTATCAGCGCATATTTTAAACACAACCTATTTGGCCAGTTGGATCGCTATTCAGTGACTTTCATTCCACAGTTTTATTTGTAAAGTAAAGTTTCAAAAGTTAAATTAAAATGCATGAGAACTGCAGCTCCATATCCATTCCATGTCTTCTAAATCTGAGCAAAAAAGCTAGCTAAGAAGATTCACTCACAATATAGTACGCATAAAAAAAAGTAACGTGTGCTCACTTTTTTTATGCAAAAATCTCAATAAATAAACCTAAATTCATTAGCGTTATCCTCGGCCTTTTCAAACTTTTAGTAATATTTAGATATTCAATGAATCGTTTAGTTTAATTGTTAACTAAAACCCTGACCCCTGACCCCAAAAATGAATCGGTCAACAGGGTAAGTAAACATTTGTTAAAGTGTTTAAATACTCATTATTCATGCTTAACCCTACAAATAATTAAATTGTCCAAACAAACAGGCCATTTGTCGCTTTTTAATATCTAAAATTAGACTAAAAATGCTACTGTTTTGCCCAAGAACTGTCCATATGAATTATTTTAACAACCAGCCGTATGCATTATTTTATCATTGCTTTTTCACAATGTACTTGGTATTTTCAAAATTAAGGTGAAGGTCTCGTTGTTTGAAGTGGTAAAAGTTTGCAAATACCGTATAATTCCTCAACAACAGGCCGCTCGCGTTAATTAAGCCGAAGCCGCATGCCATATGCATCAGGAATCTGTGGGAACGGTTCCCAGAAGAAATTTAGTTACCTATCGCGTCAATGTTAAAAATGTGGGGAAAATTTTGAGGTTCCCTATCCCTTCAATGCTGAAATTCAGGGAAAATCGTCCCAGGTCCCATTAAACTTTTTTATAAAACAGATTCCTGATATCCTGTACTTGTACTGCTCCTGATGTATGCCGCATGCTATCCTTTACATTTTTTTCATGCATACGCCGCGTCCTACTATCGAACCTCTATGTATACTTATGCTCTAAAAAGACCCTATATAATTCCACTGAAATCTAAGTACAAGTAATGAAATATGATGTGCAAATAATCCTATTAGAAAAATGGTATATAATGCTCGCGTTTTCCTCATTCAATTACTTATCATTTTAATAAATAATTCAGGATTTTGGGCTCCTTTCTACGCGACTTGTGCTTGACCTTTTGTCCCGGTCAGTCTGACCTCGAACGTACGTGTCCCTCAGCAACAGATTGGTCATCCTCCGAGCGACGCTCCGTCACCCGCATGTGTTCCGGTGTAAAATGTTCATGGGTGATACCCCTAGGGGGTAACGCTTTCACCAGCGAAGGTCAAGGGGTTAACGCTCTCACCAGCGAAGGTCAAAGGGGTAACGCTTGCACCAGCGAAGGTCAAAGGGAAAACGCTGCAGTGATAACCCCCTGTGGACTGGCCAACTGGAGTCTATCCAGCTCAGTTATAAGCGTCTTTTTTCATTCCACCCGGCCAGGCGATGTTCTGCTGGCTTTGAGACTAAAACTCCCCAAAGGACGCTCTCGCCTCCGACTGACCGTGTCACATCATTTGAACGAAGCGTCGACGCTGGGCCAAGGTTAGCAAGGGAAACGCTTCATTTTACAAATAAGGGAAGCGTTTAATAAAAACTTATTTCCGTTCACAGAAACCGTTCCCGAATCCACAACAACGGAAGTAGACATCCTCGGACAATCCAGCTTCCAACTGGTCCCTTGTGGAAAGTTCCTCCTTCCGGAACAAGGCTACATCCGTCTTGACCTTCAGGGGCTCACAAGGTCAGAAGAGGTCAGTCCTTTTTACTACATCATGCTTTCAAAAACACCCAGGACTTCTATAAATAAAAACCTTCGATATCTGCAGGTCTTCGCCACTCACGTATCCCACATCCTCATCCTCCCAGAATCCTCATGGTTCGACACCCAAACCTGTGTAAAGTTTGTCGCCGACCCTGGGGACTTTTACTTCGGGCGGAGAGGCCCTTCAGTCCACCTAAAGTACAATTTAAGCCCAGTAATGGCCGAGGATATTCAGTATTTCTACACCCAACTCTTAGTACCCTCCGATCAAGACGTGATAGGAGCCTACTACTGTGCCGCAGGTTTCCACGGAGGCTACTTTGGTATCCAAGTTAATTCAAGGACGGAACGAAGGGTCCTGTTCTCAATTTGGTCCGCCTACGAAACCGACAATCCTGCCACAATCCCTCCAGAATACAGGGTAAAGCTTGTGAAGAAAGGTCCGGAAGTTATTGTCGGAGAATTCGGGGATGAAGGGTCAGGAGGCCAGTCCTACCTGAAATACCCTTGGAAGACGGAACAGAAATACGGGTTTTTAGTGCACGCCTCACCCTCCGGGTCGGAGGATACTTTGTATACAGCCTGGTTCAATCGGGATGAGGAGACCTTGGGTCCCAGTGGGTGGGGCCTTATAGCGTCCTTTATTAGACCAAAGGACAGTAGTTATCTCAAGGGCCTTTACGCCTTTTCCGAGAACTTTCTACCAGAAATGGGACATGTAACTAGAAGATGCGAGTACGGGAACCAGTGGGTGTGGTCCTCTAACTTAGGATGGAGTGAAATAACTCGGGCAGCCTTTACCGCAGATGCTACAGCTGCTAAGGAGAATAGAATGGATATCTGTGGAGGTGTTGGTTCTACAGGCGAGGCATTTTTCCTACAGAATTGTGGATTCTTCAGTCAAAAAGTGGACGTTAATGCTCCTTTGGAACGGAGGGGGAGTGGAAAACCCCCACAAATTGACTTTGCAACTTTACCCTAAACCATACAACGAATTTGACGGTCTAAATTATCTACCGTATATACTCGAATAGTGTCCCCCCTTAATTACCATTAAAAACCGATAAGCCCCAAAAAACTACAAAATTAATTAGTGTCCCGGGACGCTATTCGAGTATATATGCTCCTTTTATAATGTTAACTTTAGAAAACACTGCATCACCGGAAACTCGAGTAAAACTTGAGTTTTTCATGCCAGAAATCAAAATCATCCAGTCTTACAAAAATTACCCAGATAATTCTGACCATAATTCGCCTAAAAACCCTGAATAAATTCTTTATAAATCCATATAAAATAAAACCCCCCCAATTTCATTTTTTTAATAGGTAAAAGTTGACTCAGTTGAGATTTATTACAGGTAAAGTTTCACATGCTGAGATACTGGGTTGAATAATTTCAGGTTTTTCATTAAAACTAAAACTTATAACTAAAATATCCATGATACATCTAACTTAATCGTAATTAATACCAACAAATATTTCACAATCTTAAATGAATTATCCTAACTAAACCAACCACTGAAGGGTCTTAAGTACAGTTTCCGTTCCACAAGATACAATAAAGGAGTATTTTTCTAACAAATGGGACCTTTTAATTGAACGATTTACAGGGAATCCTAAACGAACCAACTACCTCAATTTATGTTAGCTAAGTTAATAGAAATTGATGATATTTACCAAGTAATTAGTAGAGTAGCGTCTTTTAGCATTTGAAATCTTAAATATCTAAAAAAAGCAGCAGATAGGAGCACTTTTTGCAAGGAGTAATACATTTTGCACGGAGTAGTTGGTTGGTTGGTTGGGTCTGGTTTAATTTACCGTATTTACCGTAAAAACATTTATCGAGTAACAATTTATTTCTAGAAACATGGATATCCTTTTTTAAATGTGAGTTTTATATTTATTTAAAGGGCTTCGTCCTTACAGTTAATGATTGTATAAGCTCTCTCTCTCTTTCTTTCTTAAAAGGTAGGTTAGGTAGGCGATAATCTTTGGCAGTTTTAATAAGAATAATTCTACAAAATGTAAAAGTTTAGAAAACAGGATTCAGCAAATCCACACGGGACAAAACGGACTAAGATTTAAAAACAGAGATGGAATTTCAAGGGTCCAATGGAAATTATGGAGTTTGTGAAACTTAATTATTTGTGGAAAATTGTTTCACCAAAAAGGTCCTCAATCCAACGAGGTTTCACCAGTGAAAGCAAATGGGTTCACAAGTAAAAATTTAAGTGAAGCTTAACCGTAATTTATAACACGTAAACTCCGAGTTATACACTTGAAAATCCTGCTAAACTCAAACAAGAGACGTGAAACTCAAGCTTTGCACCTGAAACCCAAGTTTTGCATTTGAAATTCATGCTATACACGTGAAACGCAAGCTTTCCACGTAAAAACCAATCGTTTCACGTAAACTTCAAGCTTTCAACGTGAAAACCAAGTGTTCCACGTGAACTCCAAGCTTTCCACGGGAAAACCAAGCTTTCCACGTAAAAACAAAGCGTTCCACGTGAACTCCAAGCGTTCCACGTGAAACTCAAGCTTCACACGTGAAACCCAAGCTCTAAGGCTCACCAAACAAATTCAAATCATAATAATAAATCAGCCCAACTCCAACCAACTCTTAACATAATTAATCCTAAGTAGACAGACAATACATCCATGAATCAGAGTACAATTAATTAATTACATATTTTATTAAAAAGAGGCCTTGATGATTCAACTTATCATTGTTGAGGAGGTTTAATAAGTCATTTAGTACAAGAAGAAGACATTCGCAATGGACACTTAGTAGACGCTCCACAAAAACAACACTTCAAATCAACACTTTTTTAACAAAAAAACCCAATAAAATAACTCGGATAAGCATCCCTCATCTCCTTCCCCTTAATCTACTTTGTTTAATCTTTAAAAACCCTTTTAATTTTTAATCCAAACCCAAAACCTAATTAGACAAAAGCTCTTAAGCTAGTTGAACTAATTAATCCATAAAGATCCCTATCTTTATCCTCTTCATTTTTTGAAGTTTCTTGAAGTGCATTTGCTCAGTCAGGTTGAGTTTTGTTTTACATAGTTTGGTTATTGGTAGCTATAAATTAATACATAGTTTAAAGTTAGATAGTATACGTTGGGTGGGAGTGGTTGAGACTGGGTGGAGTTTGAGTGGGTGTGGTTAGTTGAAAGAGGGTTCCTCATGGTTCACAAATTACTAAGACTTGGAGAGGTCATCACAGGTCAAAATGGTTTCAAAGGCTACACAAATCACCCAACCACGACGTCCAACGATAATTAATTAAATACGGCTAGTTTACTCTTCAATTACAATTAATTACAATTACGGTTCAACTGGGATTATTTTATCATAAATATTCCTATTAAAACCTCCAGAAACGACTCCTTTTTATATTTCTACAGAACGACTACTTTTTTTTCCGTAATTCTGTGTAGAAAAAGATTTGAACGAATTATAAAATATAAACGGCTAGTCATCATGAACATTTCCCTGAAACTTTACTGCTAATAACTTGCACAATCATCCTGCCACTTTCTTTTAAGGCTAATTTTAGAGAAATTATCCAGTTTGGTAATTAAATTGGTAAATCCTAAAAAGGCAAAGCAATTAAATACTTTTATGATAATTAACAGGCCAACTATAATTGACGGAAGTTACTCCACAAGAAATTAAAACGGGTCCCTTTATTTATAAGCCACGTAAATGAAAAACGGTCCCCGGGTCCTAAAGGGTCCCCGGGTCCCCTCGTGGCCTGTTTTTTAACATTACTCTTTTATGGGAATAATTTACGTAGAATTCCGGTACCTCTCACTCACTCATTAACTCCTAAATGTCCAAGTGGTTTATGAACAGCCCCAATAAGTTGGATTAATATGTTAAAATTAGAATCACAAGCTAATTAAGTAAAATACTGCTATTTTGATGAGTAAATACCCTTAAGAATTCTTCCTTAAAACCTCGTGTATAATCCGCCCTTGCCATCCTTTACATTAAACTCCCTTCGTCTCTGTCTCTTACATGGATCCTCATACCCTTGACAAGATTGGTACACGGCGGATTATAGACGAGGATCATAGCATTTAAGGTATATTAATAAGCACTAAGGTTTAGGAATTATAAATGGCAGGCTAAATGGAGTAGGCTTGTGGGCATTAGGAAGGTATTGGATAGTTTAGACCGTTTGCATTTCAACCTCTAAATACTAACTCATGGCTAATTAATTATAATAAAAGTCTAATTAATATCATTCCCTTAATTATTAACTTTACTTTGGCGACTGCACTTTGCACAGATTTTATAAATAAAAAACCCCCTTCGTAAATTTTCCAATAAATGAAACTCCTCCGTTAGTAAAAGTAAAACAGAATTAATACCCAGACAAACTCGGGTAAATGGAATGCTACCAAATTAATTAATTAACAATTACAAAATATAAACAACTCAAGACAATAAACTATCCTCTCCAAATTAAATTAATTATGTTAGTTAGTGGGTGTGGTTTTTTAATCATTTAACGGAATGAACCTTCCTAATAAAAAGGATAATAAACAAGGGTTTCTTTATCAGCTTTTTTCATTAAATAAAATTAATTAATAAAACGCATAATTTCAGAAATACATACTGGAAGCTTCTCATTCATTAGTCTGTATGGTAGTTAATTAGCAGTATTATTGAAGCTGCAGATGCTGGCATAGGCGCAACCACTGGGGGTACGAGGGTACAAAGTACCCCCTACAATTCCCGATAAGCCCCAGGCCCCACTAAGCCGCACCCTCTCATATCCTTTAATGCAATTTAACTACACCCTGGTACCCCTTCATGGTTGCGCCTATGGTTGGTGGGTGTGGTTTTTTAGGGGTGGGGGGGTATTTCCTACAGTTTAGATAGATTTAGATGTGTTGAACATATTCAGGGTTGAGGAATGAGAATCCTTGAAACTCAGTTTGATCGAGATTCATCATAAAAAGCTTGTCCGTCGGGGTCAGCTCCAACTTCTCCAGAGTAAACTGCTTGTCAAAGTTTGACACGTCTTTACGATGTTTCTATAAATTGGGGAAGAATCCAGACGGAAATAAATACACATTATTTTTATGAAATTAAAACACCACCACACCCCCTATTTAATTACTGAACCTCCTCCCCTCTAAATTAGACATCTTCCCCTTCAAATTACCACGATACGTGAATGTAGTAGCGTGTGTTGTAGCCCTTTCTAGGCATTGCGATTCGAATCATATTCTCAGGAGACAAAACACAGTAAAAACACAAATTATATACCTACTTCCTAATAAAAAAAATATAAAGATTGACTAATCCCATAAAACTAACAACTTTATCTCCAAATTTACCAACAAAAACGGCAAGAGTTAAAGACTCTCTCAAGTCTGCAAAAATAAATAAAAATCTACCTACATTCATAAAATAAACAAAAAATAATTGAAACTCTCACACTCGCCAACTCTTTATTATTCACTCAACAAACAAACTACAAATTACAGCAAAATCTAACTCTAATTATTAACAAAAACTCAAAAAAATAGTATACCAAGCAAAAATCAAATCTCAAGCATCCATATCAACCTTTCGCTGAGTATTAATTACATTAATTAATTAATTACATTAATTAATTAATTAAAAACTACTTTGATCATTATTGATATTTATTTATAATATTCCCAGCCATGCTCTCTCCACACCTACTTCTACATTTACAAACTAAAAACTACTACAAGGGTTGGCTGTGATTTGGCGTATTTCCAGGTTGGATTATTTGATCGTCCGTCCATCTACTTGGTCAATAAAGGGGGTGTGGTCCAAATTTACATAAATTCCTCTAAGGCAGTAAAGGGGAGGATTCGGGAACAGGGATGAGTAGCTCTTCAGACTTGAAAGGTTCGTAGTAAGGATTCATGAATGAGAAGGACTTGAACTCTGACCCTGTCAGATTAGAGAGTATCATTTCGCTATTCTTATCCGGGGGAGTTAGGTCCGTCTTCCCTCGGGTAAAAATCGGGTCAAAGTTTTCACCCATCCGTGAATTTTTCTGATCCGATCCCACAAAAATAATACCACGCACGATCCATCCAACAAGCCACAGACAATTTAAAAAAAATCAAAAACACAAAACATTTTTATCTACTTCTACCTTACAAAACCATACCAATCCATCCATCTACAATTAATTACCTCCTGTACACACCGCGGCTTATTGATGAGCAAAGTTTTGCGTTAAACTTTTTAAGGATAGCAATAGCATGCGGTAGATTAACTCGGGCGGTGTATACACGAGGAATTACAATTAATACCTACGAACAAGTATATACTTCCGGTTCAATCTGAATAAAAAATTACAGCGGGTAGCAGAAATGACAAGCAAAAAGAAAGCTCAGCATTTTAAAAAGTTTTAGTACCATATTTTGCCTTCTTGAAATCCCCACCCATATACCGCCCTCGTTAATTACACCGCACCGCGTTCATTTACATGTTAAAAGGGATATCTCTCCCATGTTAAATATGCTTCAAAACATCTTTAACACATATATATATACATAACCCGCGGTGTCTGGGCGAGGATTTAGGGTACTTAAA
The DNA here is from genome assembly GCA_034682405.1 of Hydroisotoma schaefferi. NCBI lineage: Eukaryota > Metazoa > Arthropoda > Collembola > Entomobryomorpha > Isotomidae > Hydroisotoma > Hydroisotoma schaefferi. Next base: position 29,749 of record JAQFZX010000974.1, on the reverse strand, counting down.
ATAACCAGAAATACTACTATGATGAGGTTTACCAGCTAAAGCAATCAGTCAGTTAATAAAAATAGCAAGAAACAAGGGAAACCATCAAAATCCAAGCAGTTCAAAATAAAACATTTAATAAACACAAAAAAATAGCAAGTTTTCAAAAATCCTGAAATGTTTTTACTAAAAAACAAACAACATCTCAAATGTATGCACATTTATACGCAAAATATGGGAAGAAGTTAAAAATACGTAAAGGTTGAATTTAAAAGATTCGAAATCGCAACCTAGATTGTAAAAAGGGTTCTTTGGAATAAGTTAGATAAATTGGAGAAAAAAGAGTAGACTGCCACACGCGATCCCCATTTGTACCCGATAATTAGGGCTTTTAATTGGCAGACTGTTATAAATAGCAGCAGAAAGTGATAACCATAACGGATAACCCAAATATATAAATATATTTGGCTTGATAAGCTCGCTACAAAGTTTAGTTCATAAACTAAATTGGATGAATGTTAACCCAAAGAAACTGACAGTTCCAGCAAGAACCTACACTTTTTCACAACAGATTTAAATACAACTTATACAATTAATACTTTAGCAGGGAATACGTTTTTTTAAATGGAAACTGAAACAAAAACGTTTACAATTACCATAATACTTTTATTCAAAGCATTGAAAAGGTAGGGGCTTTATTTAATGAGGAACTAAAACCGGAAATACGGTAACCCATACGAAACCCCTTCCTCTTGTAGATCTTTTTAACGTTTCTGTTATCCTAGAAACTAGCTTGGTTTACATACAACCCAAAAGCTGGGTTAGGCAGGCAATATTCTTGAACAAGTTCCATTAAAAAGTTTGACATTTACCATATTTCCCGAAATAATGTCCCTAGGGAATTATTACTTCAACGAAAAAATTACAAGGTACGGCAAATTACTAATTTTAACATGGAAAGATAGTGAGGAATTATTTGGAGGGGGCAGTATTTCTGGAAATACGGTATATTAATCCCTCAGAAGTCATAAAACCTTTAAAGATCCCTTAACCTTTTGAAGTAGTAGGTTCTTGCTCGAACTGCCACATAAATACTGCCTAAAATTTGGAAAAAAAACTGAGAAAAAAAGATGCCTTACGATTCTTGGTTTAAAGGGAGGCTGAACCTCCCTGTTTTCCACTTTTTCCCAGTCGATTCGCCTAAAAAAAGGATGACCCCTGACATCCTCCTCCCCCTTGAACGAGCAGCCCAGCCGCTTTAGAGGGTTTTTGGTAAGAAAGCCTTTACAAGCCTCTTTAGCCTCCTTCGACATGGCCTTTGGGTAGGAGACATTGTGGTCAGTTATCGCAGCAAACAATTCCTCCTCATCCTCTCCATCAAAGGGGGGCTGCCCCACCAACATCTCGTAAAGGAGCACCCCATATGCCCACCAATCCACCGATTTCCCGTACGGTTGATACAGAATTATCTACAATATTCAAACTTATTTTATATACAGTGACCACACCCCCTTCAAAACCGGTCCCCTGTAGTCACAAGTACCACTCCCTTTCCAGAACTTAAACCCGACTACCCCAATCCTGTCTAGTATATTTAACCCCCATGACCCATAAAATGTGACCCCTGGACCCATGTCGACATCCTAGATTACAGTCTTGCAAAAACTTAGCTTGGGTAAGACAAGGGCGTTTCCTAGGACCCTTGTTTATACTATGCACCCTTCACAACTGCCCCCTGGGGGTTGACGTAGACGAAGAATTCTAATTTACGCCCATTTTTAACGTGGAAAAGACCCCTTTTTCTACCCTCTCTCGGTAGATTTGACCTTGATTTGCTTAAGATTGACCTAAACAAGCAGGAGGATCAGCCTGCAGCAGTCTTAGCCTATATTGACCTTACCTCAGGGGCGATGTAGTCGGGGGTTCCGCAGAAAGTTTTGGTACTCTTATCTCCCAATATTCCCTCTTTGCACATTCCAAAGTCGGCAATCTTGATATGACCATCTTGGTCTAGCAACACGTTATCCAGTTTCAAATCTCGGTAGATTATCCCACGACAATGGAGGAAAAACAGGCCGATCGCTATCTCCGCAGAATAAAACCTACAAATATAACAGGTAAAGCATTTAAGCATTCGTTTAAACTTGCAAAAGAAACCCTTCTAAAATCCACATCCATTTAAACTATAAACTCGAAAACATACCCCCTAAATCCTCGCCCATACACCGCCCTCGTTAATTATGCCACACGCCTATCCATTACACGTTAAAAGGGGCTTCTCTCCCATGTTAAATATCCTTGAAAACATCTTTCTTATGCAACTAACCCGCGGTATCTGGACGAGGATTTAGGATAGTAAATGTTAAATTGACAACAAAATTGATAGATCGATGCCAGGTTGTAAAGACAGAATTCGTCCCTTTTTTATGGCAAACTGGTGAAAGTGCTATTTTGGCCAACCACAAATTACCTAACCTTTTCAGCACTTTGCCAAAACTAAAACTCAATACCCCCTAAATTGCCATTTGCTCATTTGCCAAAACCCCCACCATAGGATTTATTGCAAAATAAACACACACAAGCTGACAATAAATAAGGTCCAAACTTATTGTTTGCCTGTAAAAAAAGTAAGTAAAAAGCTGTTTAGTAATGATTGTGTGGTTAACTCACACTGCAACAGGTTCTTTGAACTTTCCAAACTGTTGAATTTGGAACATGAGGTCTCCACCGTTGACATATTCCATCACAAAGTACAGTCTGTCCATTGTTTGGAAACAGGAATGAAGTTGGACCAAAAAGGGGGGTTTTCCTGACATGGCCAACACCCGCTTCTCAACCATTGTACACTCCACATCATCGTCTTGAATTATTATATCCTTTTTGAGTATTTTTATCGCATACAGCTCGTCCGTCCCCTTCCGCTCTGCCAGCATCACCTACATCCACAAATAACCACACCCCCCATAACCTCTTGTGCCATTTATATAAAAAGGGTGCAGCTCTCCTCCTCCTTTCCAAAGCTACACATCCAGAAATAACCACACCCTCACAAGCTCTTGTAAGATTTATATAAAAAGGGGTGTGGTTCCAACCTTTCCGAAGCTACCCTTGCCAAGCACCATGAGGAAGTTAAAGTCGGATGCCCGGATGACGTCCTTCTTGGTCATATTGTGGGGAACCTCCTTGTCCTCAACGCAAGGGGCTCTTCTGCTCTCCATCGAGATCGACGACTTCTAATTAATCCCACGACACAAAAACATTAACCATAATTAGTGAAAAACAATGCCCATTTTACCCTCAATCCTCGATCCCAAAAGGTTCCAACATTTAGCAAACTTCTGGAAATCGCAAATTTGTATGCATTTATCCATTTTTTTCCCTACAGCTTTATGCTTTACCTTTTGGGAGAAAGAGTAAATAGATAATTTAATTGACTTTCCGTCTTCCAAAAAAAGGTCAAGGTTGACCTAAATTGTATTCTTTAGCTCAAAATTGTACACAAAAGTCATTGGTTTTTTTGTAAAAACTGGTTGGTCTTCTGACCTATTCTAAGGGATTTAAGTTGAAGGGATTTAAGTTGAAGGGATTGAATCAAGCGTTTCTCTATCGCATAAAAGTGTTAAATGGGTTTTTACTCTCTTGATTTACTGAAATATTGCATTGAAGGGTAGACGTACGTAGATTGCATACCTTTGAGCTATTGTGGTGATGAGTCCTATTGTTTATAGTCGTACCCTTTTAAATAACCCCCAACGTATTACAAAAATTAACATTCAAATATAAAAAATATCAAGAGATTTCCAGAGAAAAAAAAGGTTCAATCCAAAATCAAGAAACAAAACATCAAAAGTTAAGTTGACAGAGAAAAGTTGGTGATGCAGAAAGAAGAGTTCGCCAAGTCCAGAGTTTTGTGCGATTCCCATTGTTGCAATCCAATACACAATGGCAGGAGAGAAATAAGGAAAAAACCGTACAAATAAGGGAATAAACAGTCAATAAATAAACAGTAAATAAAGGTAAAGAAAACAAGTGAGAGAAAGTTAATTGGATTTTTGGTTGTGAGAGAGTAGAAAGGGTGATGGATAATATATAGAGGTGGGTGGGTGGGTGTGGTTTCCAGACAGGCAGACAATGAAAAGGCAATCAGAGACAATTCCATTTAATATTTTATCATTAAACGATCAATATTATCACTTTACTTCTAATTACTTCAACTCATCATTTACTTTACTCAGCAAACCAATTACTCATTAAAATTTGCAAATTAATACTCATACTACTACTACTACTACTACTACTACATCTACTACTACTACATCTACTACTACTACTTCTACTACTACTACTACTACTCATGCTACTCATATTACTACTACCACTGCCACTTCTTCAAACCCGATTCCAACTAAACCTCGCTCTCCTCTAAATAAATAACATGAGCAACCATCCCCTTTCAATTCCCTTAGCCCAGCTTTCCAATCCAAATTCAATAAATATAAATTGTGTTTATTTTTATCCCATAAATTTCCACCAAAGTTCCTGATCTTTCACACTTTTCCCTACAAACCCCCAAATCCCTACAAACCATTAGCAGGGAAAGTTCCAAAAAGTGCTCTAAAAAGCATATTTTAACAACCAAACCAAATGGGCAAATAAATGACCCACCCTCCACTTACCACCTATCCTCTACCCAATTCCCTAAATAACCACCCCAGGGGTCTTACTCCAAATAACCAAAAACACACCCCAAATCCTTTCCCATATACCGCC
>JAQFZX010000974.1:0-20000 GCA_034682405.1 Hydroisotoma schaefferi | reverse complement strand
TCAATAACTTGTACCATCCTTCAACCGGGTTTTTAAGCACCTCCGAAATCCCAAACGATAACGAACCCATAAAGTCATTCCGCGATGTTCGGTCCCAATCCCAAATCTCCATTAATAAACGTCGATCCTTGTCTTCAGGTTTCAAATCACTGGAAATTTAACAAAACCAAATAAATACCAATTCAACCACACCCCTTTTAACCCAACTAACATCCCTAGTTCTGCCATACACCCTAAAATTCCCTCACTATAAGCCGCCCTCGTTAATTAAGCTATCCTTGCGCTTCAAAACATCATTTTTTATGCAAAAACTGCGGCTTATAGTCAGGGAATTAGGGTGTATTGTTTAGCCTTATGCAACATCGGATTTAAATTCCACAAAGATTCCGTTTCCTACTCAAAATAAATATTAAATGATCCCTTCCCTTCCTCTCATAATTTGTCCCAACAACTACTACTTGCTCTCATAACTTTACCCACAACTTCCGTATTTATGGAATTAAATAAATAATCCATCCTCTCCTCTGCCTTATCCATCCTCCAACCTTTATGCAAAGGTTTATGCAAACATTTCTCTTTATTTAAAGCCCCGGGTCACTTTATAAACCATAAGTACCTATTGAGCAGAGCCAGGGGAGTTATTAAACATTAAAGGGATCCTATTATTTTGAACAATTACAAGTCAAAGTTTAGATAGCTAAAGCTCCGGGGATCTTTATTGGTAAATAAAAACACACAGATACTTTCAAACTTTAAACCTTCTTTCTACTTTCCTTTTTTATTCCATCCATTCTTCTGCTACTTTATTCTTGTTTTATTTAACTTTACATCATTTATTTCAAAGATCCCGTTAAAAATAGTGGTCGGTCATCCCGTTAGAAAATATAGACCCAAAGTAAGTATAAAGCCCTTTCGGGTTGGCCCTGTCGTGAATTATTGATTTAGACAGTTAGAGTATTTCTCCATGCAATATTCATTATTCAAAAGCTAGAAAGGTAGCAAGTTGTAGCTCTCCAGGCTTCAATCCCCTTATTTATCCAGAAACCCAGAAAGTTTACAAATCTGGGAGAAAGTGCACACAGGCGTGCTTTCCTAGCCCTCCAGTCATCATTCCTATTTAGCTTTAAAAAAGGTCACAGCTAGTGGGAGGTTCTTTCCTTATTTAGCTTTAAAAAAGGTCACAGCTAGTGGGAGGTTCTTTCCTTATTTAGCTTTAAAAAAAGGTCACAGCTAGTGGGAGGTTCTTTCCTTATTTAGCTTTAAAAAAAGGTCACAGCTAGTGGGAAGTCCTTTATTTCTCTGCCAGATAACCCAACCACACCCACACATATTGTTTATATTCATACTCTAACATGTGTGTCAGTTATGTAAGTTTTAAATCCTCTCCTGACCTCCTTAGTTCCCCTAAAACGTTGTAAGCTGGTTTTGTTTACAAGAAACCCAGCCTTTTTAAGCCACTTATCATAAACTTTCCTTCCATAAAAACCATCCTAATGAACCTATGACTAAACCCTCAGGAAAGTATGGTCATTTTTACAGGTTAATAAAGTGTCTTATTCCGTATGGAACAGGAAGCAGATGGAGACGAGCCGTGACAAAAACCCAAGGTAGACCATCATTAATAACATTACACCAGAGCACCAGCATCTTCCTCCGTCTTTTCTAAAGATGACAGCAAAACTTTCTCCAAAGAAAGTACAACCGGGGGACCGAAAACACCCGGGTTTTTACGGCTACATGACAAAAGTATTACCCACAGTTTACAAAGTTGCATAACAATAATAATAATAATAATAGGGATATTATCAAGATGGGGATAATAACCGCATGAAAGACGCGTCCCAGACCCGGGCGTTTACAGCTACAGCAACCATCAATCTCAATCCTTTTCTGAGTTTAAAAAACCCAAAAATAACTTCAAACCTGGAAACCCGATAGTTTTTAAACAACTTTTCACCCTAAAATATAAAACTTACACGGGTTTAAAGAAACTATCAACTTTCATAACTTTCTAAACTAGACAAGTTTTGGTTGGGGACTTTGAGTCTACAGAATATCCCTAAAAATAACTTAAACAGACACTCAAGAATTGAGGTGAAGCAAGTATATTTTAGGGTAATCATGTCCCTTGAAATATCAACTTTTTACTGTAAAAATTTTGTACAAAATGTCCCTTTATTCATAAACCAAACCACTTCCAGCCAAATCCATCCATATCCTTAACCTGACATCCCCGAATACTAGCCCCCCTTGGGATTATAACAGTACCAGCTATGTTCAACAGTATGCTAAAGTTTACCCTTAATTATATACCAACCCGGGCCACAATTCTTTACAATTAGGCTAAACTAAATTACCCAAACTTGGGCTAAGTTTCATAAGCTTAAAAGATACAAAGTCAGCATCCACAGAAACTTTAGCAAAATATCTCCAAGCACATGCTTCAATTTCAACAGGGCCAAATAATCCATGTTTTTCCTTACTCAAAATCCCCAAATCATCCTTCAAAGTTACCCGTTAAAATGGGATAAATAATGTAATTCAATTCCTAGCAGACCTTCATACCCGGGAGCTTCCCTGCCATTTATTTCCAACAATAAATACCACAATTCCCATACAAATACAAATACCCGAACCTTAAACCAATCCGACATCCCAAACTGTAAACAACAACACAAACTACACACAATAACAAGCACATCCAGGGCAAACCTAAATCAACATTCAGCAGATTATTTTTCATCTTTCAAACTTCATTTTTTAAACCCAACAACCCAACCCAACTTGAGCTCAAATACTTCAGAGTTAATTAGAAGAATCTTCATTATTCATTAATATTTAAATAAAATACAGACAATGCTGGATGATTAATTCCAACTCTTATAAAAAAAAGTGAACAAACCTGTCAAACCTTATTATTCCTACAATCATAAACGCAACCACCAGGGGTTACAAATAGCATTAAAGGATACGAAGGGGTGTGGCTTGCTTAGCAAGCCCTCCTTAACAAGTAAAGGATAGGGCCTATAGGGAATCCCAGAGGGTACATTAGAAAACAAGGGGGTACACTATACCCTCGTACCCTCGTGGTTTCGCCAATCCCTACTATTAATAATTCTAATATTTGCATAAAAAATAACTTTCCCCACACACGATAAGATTATTATAAAATCGTGCAGAAAGAAATGAACACCTTGCCTTTTTTTTATAGCTTTTCCACTCCATTCTAAACTCAAATCACGTAACATCTCTATCTATCTCCCGACCGTTTTTTATCCCCGGATTTACCCATTTCCTTCACAAGTTCCTTCCAGCTCAACCTGAATGAAGTAAACTACTGGAGCATATGTAAAGTAAACGTGCAACCAATCACCTAATAGAATCTATAAATCCTTCAGTAATAAATCAAATCAGGGATATATTATCCCAGCCAAATTACCATAAATAATTCCCCTAAAAACTCCCTTAAATTAATCTCCCTCGACCTGCAAATATCCCCCAATCCAAAAGTTAAATAAAACACATCCCGGAAAACAGTTTCTGAAAAGCGTACTTCAAATAAGTTGCAGAAACTATCCCGGGTAACCAATGCTGGATTGTTGACATTCGACAGTTGCTGAACGCTTTGATGATTGTAACCGGGCAAGAACAAGAATACCCGGGCATCAAAAACCCGATAATATAGAGTACTTTCCTCCCTGTAAATCATTCAAACGGAGATGGAATCCATTTACTTGCTAAACTCGTCAGCAAATCATATTAAATTCTCCTTGAAGAAATACAGAAATAGAATTAAATCGAATCACAAAGCACAAATTGTTATACGAGCCTTTAAAAGGAAGGGTTAACCCTTTGACCTTTTCTTGTTCCTTCTTTCAATTGGAAAAATAAACATCGACATTTACATAAACTTTCGAAATCAATTTATTAATCAATAATAATTACCCGGGGTAGCTATTAACCCAACCTTAAAACTCAGGCTTACAGTCACAACCTCCTAGAATCTAATACTCACCCGGGCTGCACTTAACTTAGATTAATTACAATCTGCCAGTCTGCAATCTACAGACTCAAGTAATCATATTTACACTCGGTAAATATGCAAGATTCTATCTCTTTATTATGTGGGTCTTTTGCATCCAAAAAAGGTCAAAGGTTACCTCTTTTTAAGGTCATCTTTGTTGCAATCAGGATATATTGTAGGACGCTTTAAAAATGTCATAAAATAGCATATCATTTCCCAGCTTTTCTCCCATTCCCTCATACAAACCCAAACTTTCTCTGAGTATTCTGTTCCCAACTGGAACTGGATTTCATTGTGTGGAAGATTCTATACGAAAGGATAATGTATTTTTTTATTGCATAACTGAAAGAACCTCCAACTGGCAACCTCAGAAGGAAGGAAAGAGTTGGATTTGGATGAGCAACAAGGTTGGGTTTGTTGTATGGAGGTGTTCTAGAATATGCATGGGATACTGTAGGGCCGTAGCAAAATTTAGAACAGGAACAGGGAGCTTGGATTATTAGGTACAGTGCAGGATACAGTTGTGAAAGATACAGCTGGATATGATCCTTCCTATGAGGAGATGCCCTACGGGAGAGTTTATGCAGGCATGAGAAGAAAATACAGCTGGCAGATGCACTACACCAACGGGAAAAGTACGGATTTAATTAAGATATTGGTCTAAGACACTTCTACTTGATGCAGCTGTGAGACACTTCTACGTGATACAGCTGGCAGATACTTCTACATGATACAGCTGTGAGATGTATTTACGTACATCAGATACACTTAACGGAGATATGCAATCATGAGAAAATAAATAGATTACAGTTACGAGAATCTATATACCAAAAATATGAGTTTCTGAATAAGTTATCTTGCATTTCCCTTGCCGAAATGTATTAATAAAAATGAACCGAGTCTGCTCCACCGTAAATAAAATATCCTGAAAAACAGTCGTACAAAGTTAAGCCCAGAATAACTACTCTTTGATTCTACAGTTTTTAACTGAAAAGTTCAATTAATGTAAACCTCAGAAAGGCACCCCCCCCCCCTCTGGAAAGAGTATTTGATAAAGTGAAGAGGTTATTAATTAAACGGCCCCATAGAGCTAGCCCTCCTCCTCGTCCTCTTCTTCTTTTATGATTTCCATAGATTATTCTGAACTTATTCCACCCAACAACAGATCCCTTCATTTCTCCAGAAAGATTTCATCTTCCCAAATCAGATCATCATTCCCTATCCACTTTCACTCACCTCAAACAAACTGTCTCTTTCCTCTAAAGACTCTGCTGCGATCGTCCTCCCGTAAATACAATCCTACCTACTGTCCTATCTATAATAATAGCTACAATCCTACCTTTTACTTCTGCCTCATATCCTACCTACAGTTATATCAAACCCGGACTTATGTCTAATGTCATACGTATATTACTATCCTCCTTACTCTCCTTTACACAGACTTGGTCCTTGCTACCTGGAGTCCTTCCTTCCTGCGGTTCTACCTACAGTCCCAATCCTACCTATAGGTTTACATACAGTCCTACCTACAGTACCAATCCTACCTATAGGTTTACATACAGTCCTACCTACAGTCCCAATCCTACCTATAGGTTTACATACAGTCCTACCTACAGTCCCAATCCTACCTATAGACTTACCTACCTAGAGTCCTAGTTTTTCGTACAGACTTACCTACAGCCCTAGTCCTACGTACAGGCTTACCTATAGTCCTACCTGCAGACCTAGTCCTTCATACATTCCTTCTTACAGTTCTACACACAGTCCTACCTGCAGATCTACACACACAGTTCTTCGCACAGTCCTACCTGCAGTCTTACCTACAGTTCTACATACAGTTCTACCAACAGCCCTACCCATATTCCTAAACCTCCTTCCACATACCGTCCTACCTCTAATCTCCAACTTAAAGGCACACCCCACCCTCTACCTACTCTATCTTTCATCTGCCTTTGAGTAGCACAGGGGGTGTGGTCATGCTTTTTTTTCCTCCATAATAAATTAAACTACAGAACGCACATTTCTCCATTCAAGTATTGCATAATAATACAATAGACAAACCAACAAGTCTCTAAACTCTCAACTTACCTACGAACTTTCCCCTTCAACTTATCCCTAATTTGTTTGCTTTTTTCTCTACCAAATAAATCTCCTCTCAACATTATTATTTATTTGAAGCTGGAGAATTTCCTTGAAGAAGTCTTTGATATTTGAGAATCCATTTCTTACTTCCTTTAGGCTCTTATCTATTCTATTCCATCCTATTTATCCTATTTAACTCAATTACCCTTTCTACTCCTCCTAAATATCTCTAAACTGGAATATTATGTAATACATTTCGCATAAACGGATACTTTATTTACCCAAACCCTGGCACAACAACAGGTATTAAATAAAACGACCAATAGGATATGAGGAATATTTCCAAATCCCCATCCCCATTACAACCGTCTCCTCCTTTCCGATGATAAATGACAAGGATCATGACTTTCTACCTTTCTAATCTACCTAATGATTTGTTATATAGGAATCCTACCTCTCGGGATTTATTTAATAACCTCCTCCGTAATAATAAATAAATCAGGATTTCCTTCCGGATAAAACACACATCCCAACCGGGTAGAAATAAATACATAAGAATACAATTTAATTTACTACCAAACTTTCATCTACTTACTGAGATTACTGACAGCCCATTCCATATTTCCCGTTTAATCCCCGTGGGACTTTATTAACAATTTATGGCGTATTTTATTGAGATTATATCCGTAAATATTATATATGCCACACTTTCTAATTAATTATCATCTCCACGGACGGATTTATTTAGAGATTTTAAAGGCGGAAGCTCTTATTTTGGCTCTTTATCCAATTCTTTGTATGATATTTAAAGGGAAGGGTATTAATTCCGGAGATGAATTATGATAAACAAAGAAAGGATTGTAAGAGGATGAGAATCCAGTAAGCGGATAAAAAAGTACGTGGATTAAAAAGTAAGCGGATGATAAATTAAGACCTCGTTTCCTCATATTTATTTTACTTTCTTTCGGCAAGACAAGAAACTGCCGGACTTCCGGTTTTAATCCCCGAGTAAAAATCCCTTTCCCGTAATTCCCTCTATAAGCCGCACTCGTTGATTAAGCCACAGGCAATACTTTACATGTTACTAGAGTTATCTCTCCCATGTTAAATATGCTTCAAACAATCATACATAAACCGCGGCCTATGTACAGGGAGTTATGTAGAGTAAGATAGAGATAAACTACAAAGTAAACCCTATTTATTCCGCCCACCTAATTACTAACATTGTCTCTCCCTCTCAGTTAAAAGGTTGAATTAACAATATTCTTAGGTGAATCTAGATACGCTAGTTACCGTATTTCCTGAATTAATAGCCCCCCCCGAAATAGTCCCCCCCGGTTTAAACCCCCCAGTAACCTTTCCATGTTAAAAAATTAAATTTTCCCTATTTTTTCCATGTTAATACAAGTTCTAATTTTTCCTTGGAAGTAATAAAGCCCCAGGGGGATTAATCCGGGAAATACGGTACAAAGGAAGTATAGTAGGTAGTGTTTGTAGTCAATGATTAATTGTAATTGACAGAGGATCTCAATACCCTTTTTCCCCATGTTAAAAACCCATAAAAGAATAAACTCGTTGACTCAATCAACATGAATAATTCATACCTTTTTCCACTCATTAATATTCTTATTCATGCAGAACTAGGGAAGTGCCATGCCCACGCCCTCTGAAAATATGCCCCGATGCCCTGGGCATATGCCCGGCGCGGCCCCGTGCCCAAACGTTAAGAATAGGGCGCCTTAAATTTTCAGGGCATTATGCCCTGACGCCCTTGTGTCCTGGGCGCGTGGGCATGGTAAAACCCTACGCATAACCCTCCCATTTTAATTGACTTCTCCAATCTACATCATATAACTTACATTCAATTATATTCCAGAACTCTAATACCGCATATACTCGAATAGTGTCCTCCCCCGAATAAAGTCCCCCCTTAATTACCATTAAAATCCGATAAGCCCCATTTAATCATAGGTTAAATTTGACCCTCAAAAAAAACCAAAAAAAAACAGTTGGTGCCCTGGGACGCTATTCAAGTATATACGGTAATAATTAAGCTCAAATTCCAATCACTCTTCTCCCTTTCTATTCTAGATTTATTCTCATTCATACACCGCAGGGTTTTAATTACATCCTCCCACACAAACCGTTTTTTATATAGATCTAATAGTAGGATGTCTCTTAAAATACCGCGGGTCTTGTGGGGGTTGAGCGCTGTTTTTAGAATAAAAGGCGGGTCTCTATTAATAGGCGGATCTCTCTTAGTAGGTGGGTCTCTCCTAGTAGGTGGGTCTCTCTGAGTAGGTGGGTCTCTCCTAGTAGGTGGGTCTCTCTTAGTAGGCGGGTCTCTATTAGTAGGCGGGTCTCTCTTAGTAGGTGGGTCTCTACTAGTAGGTGGGTCTCTATTAGTAGGTGGGTCTCTACTAGTAGGCGGGTCTCTATTAGTAGGCGGGTCTCTATTAGTAGGCGGGGGTCGAGCGCTGTTTTTAGAATAGAAGGCGGGGTATTCTATTAGAAGCTTTACGGTATATTATTCACGAATACTCGAACTCGATCCCTTTTTTCCTGTTAGTTTATTTGCAGAGTATTTCCCGAAGAGTTAAGTTCGGCAATTTACACTTTTTTGGCAATCAATCCTCTCTCTCTCTCTCTCTCTCTTAACGTTAATATTGTAAGGATAATACGCTAACTGAAGCCGACCATGCATAATAGGTATAAGTTTGTATTGTGGGATCAAAGGATGATAGCGTGATGAGAAGAAGTAAAGACCCGATAGTTATTGAGACAACAATAGATCCATGTCAAAGTTTAATAATACATTCATTATATTCTGTGATTGCCAGAACACGCGCCCCACCCCATTTACTCTTTTTTTACATCCTTATACTAAACTCAATTGTGAAGAAAGAGGTGTGTGTGCAAATACTTACTGGGTTTATTATTACTCTTTCGTCAAACATCATAAAATGTAATTTAAGAAGACGGATATATTAACGTTTTATTTTGACAGGATTCCTGATCTTACAACCTGATTAAACAAATTGAACAAACTCCATCCTTTATATTTTAAATTTAGTTAAGAAAACCCTAAAGTGAAGGCAAGATCTTGGCTAAAAAAACCCAGAAATAGTAGATCTCAGTAGACAGACATTCATGGGATTTATCATTTAAAACCCACAACCTATGAGATTTACTACCCAAAACGCAGATACAAATAACCAGTACTACCCAATACAACACCCTAATAAACCATACTACCCAAAACCCCAACTGGGTTTTACAACCCAAAAACCCCCATATTACTGGGCTTGGACTGTGTACTACCAAACCAAAAACCTCAAGATGAAACTCCTCGACATAAAAGATCCCAAAATACGCTCTTCACAGACTAAACCTCCATACCATTCCCACCCAATTCACATGAAATTACCAAGAAACCTAATAAAAACCCTTTAAAATAAATACAAAAAACTGTAACTTACAAGACGATAGTTTCGGACCAAACGGGATTCAAGTTATTTTTGATTGTCTTAGTTTTCTTTTTAATCCCTCCCGTCCCGTCATCCGGGATTAGTTTCATTTTAACATAAGGATCCGAAGCTCCGTTTGGATCCATTGGAATCAAATTTTTGGCCTGACGAACTGAAACAAAACCAAAAACCCCCCACAATATGTCACAAACTCTCCAAATAATTCCAAAACAAAATCCCCAAACTCTCAAACTTTATTTAAAAAAAAGTTTGATAGAAGTTATTCCTACCTTCAATAGTGAGTTTGTTCCCAACGCAGGTTATCTTGAGCTCAATCCGTCCCCTCCGTTCCGTATGGTCACACCCACAAAGATTTGGAACACTCTCAACACATCTTTTATGCACGTTCATGTCACACGCTGTTTATAAACCCCACCCACAATTTATAAATCATCTCATCAAATACAATATTTATTATAAACCAACCACACCCTTCATAATCCTCCTACAATTAATTCCTCCCTTCTTCAGTATTAATTAGACAGTGTAAATGTGTGATTTTTAAAACATCCGTGTAAAGTAAAGTGTACGACATCGATCGACAGTTCATTTCAAAAGCTCAATTTATTTGCAAGCGTAACTCCTCTGCGCTGGAAGCCATTAATAATCTTAGAAAGCCAATAAACTCAACCTCAACCTCTCCCCAGTTAAAAATCCTCATAAATTCATGACGATAGCCTTTAAAAAACATTTAAATCCCCTGTCCCCTTTATCCTGGACTTATAGAGCTAAAAAAAACCCAAATAAACCAGCATCCATCCAGGGTTTCCAACGGCTTCAGTTAAATATTTAATCGTTAGACTTCTCAACCTATGTTGTATTATTCCCCTTCAATTCCCCAATTTCTAGCTACCCTTTCCCCACAAATTTCTTCATAATTCCCCTCCCAAGGACTCCTATCCGAAAGCAGGAACACAGCACACAATTATAGGCATAAAAGGGAAGCTAAATGCATCTTTTAATAAACCATTATTATTCCTCCTTGTTTAAAGGGGATAAAGGGTCATACACCGACCCTTATCGCAAACTCACACAATTCCTTGCTCCCCACATGGTTAAAAAACTCGAATAAACGTGTGTGTTATTTATATAAATATTGTTACCCTTGCACTTGAGCCCCTGCTTAGACAATCCATGCAGCATGGAGCCACAATGGTCACAGAAAGTAGGACCCACAAAGGTCGTGACCTCAAATCCATGTTCTGACACTCCTCCCTATCCATCCATCCATCCATCATCCCCCCAAAGATAAGCGTCGTTGTTCAGCGTCCATTAGTAAGTTACACAACACCAGTAGCAACAGCAACAGCAACCGCAGCGTCAGTGTCAGCAGCGTCAAGATAATCAGTGAGTGTCGTAACGTAAGCGTCGGCAGCATGCAAACATCAACAAAGTTAACCAAAAACAAATCAGAAACATACATCGCTTATCATGGTTTTCATTCCATCTTTTTTTTGCACACAAAATAACACATCAACATCAACCAAAAAAAACAGACACAACAACAAGAACAACAAGTGACACGAACGAACGACATCCACAGAGATTATATAATCCTGCTTTTTTTTAAATATATTTGTGATGATAACCCTCATAATAATCTCAATTTGCGAGGCTTTTCTATTTTATAGATCCAACCGAAAGGGTTAGTTCCGTTGGAATTTGTACCAATTAAAATTAATTCCACCCTCAACTCTCGCCTTCTTTTTGGTTTAATATTCACTAATCCTTGGCTCATTTGTTTATAAAACTCCCCAAACCCCCCATTTCTCTACCTTCTTTGGTAAGGAACTTGATTTAAAAGTTTGGTTGTGTAAATACAGGGAGCATATTAAGTTTTGATATAACAAAAGAAGTTATTTGGAGTGATTATGAGTGAATCGTGTGTACTAGATAGAATGGAATAGAGGAGGAGTAGAAGTTCATTCAGGGTTTGCATTTTAGTTATCCTCAACTTCCATCCTTTCCAAGTTTAGCTCTTGCAGTTGCAGGAGGATTCATAACTCTGAGAGAAATTAGAAAAGAAGTCTGCTTTTAGAGAAGTCCTTGATAGCCACTTAATAATTTTAAACCAGTTTCCAAACGGCTTTGTTAAAAGTGGGCCTTCCTTTCGGTGTGGAGAAACTCCAACAGCAGAATTTCAAGTATTTTTCAAGTGATCATCGACAAGGAAGGACTTAACCACTGGAAACTATAAACTACGAAGGACTTAACCAATGGAAAGTACAGGGTGAACCCCTGGAAATTACAGACAGGATGAATACTGGAAACTTCGAAGGACTTAACCGTTAGAAAATACAGGGTGGACCACTGGAAACTACGAAGGACTTAACCACTGGAAAGCATAAGGTGTGAACCCTTGGAAATTACTGGGTGAATACTGGAAACTTGGAAGAACTTAACCACTGGAAAATACAGGGTGAACCGCTAGAAAGTACCGGCTGAACTGCTGGAAACTACAGGAAACCAGGTTAACCACTAGAAAGTCTGGGGCGAACCACTGGAAACTACAGGGTGTTCTACAAGAAATTACAAGGTGAACCACCGGAAACTACAGTCAACTGCGAGAAGATACAGGGTGAAAGCCACTGTCTACTACTAGAACTATTTCGGCTAACTTGACTCTATAAACTAACCCCTAAGAATAAATAAACCATCCCGGGCGTCCATTAAATAACATACGGTATGGATATAGATAGTATTAATCCTTGAACCATCCCCACCTTAAGTATTCAGGGCCATACATTTATCCCAACAAAGGTGGTTATATAAATTGATCGCATCGTCATGAAATAGAATAGAAGCCTTTCACCAGATTTCCGA
Source organism: Hydroisotoma schaefferi (assembly GCA_034682405.1). Lineage (NCBI taxonomy): Eukaryota > Metazoa > Arthropoda > Collembola > Entomobryomorpha > Isotomidae > Hydroisotoma > Hydroisotoma schaefferi. The sequence continues at coordinate 7,544 of JAQFZX010000974.1, read as the reverse complement.
ATTGAGACAGAGACAAAGGGTCCTTTGTCCATGACGAGATCCCTCAATTGTTGCTGACTTCATCGTTTATTTGCACAAACTTCACGTATTTTATATACAATTCCCTTCCTTAACTCACATTAAAAACTGCCCACATAATATGGGGGATTCACCCACTATAACTCTTCAAAATATTTTATTTTGCCCACTTAGAAAACTGTGGGCAACTACACTCCTCCTTAGGATGCAATAATTCACCAAAAAAATAACTATAAATTTCCCCATGAAAGTTGCCTACACTTCACTCACTTAAACTCCGCGGAGAATAAATCCCAGCCGACAACTCAACAAGGTTAGTAGTTAATTTTAAAAACCACCAACGTGAAATAATATATCAAGCCTTTCAACTTTCAAAGCTTTGAGATCAAGTGACTAAAAACACAATTAGAGACTTTCACTTCTCCATTATTAGCAGCTCATTACCTCCATCCCTTCCTCGTACATACAGGGTGGCCCGAAATGATGCTCTGTGTAACCATACAGTTACTGCCATACTTTAGCTAGTAATCCTAACACTACAGCATTTGGGCCACCCTGTACCTAGTCTTGGTAAATAAATACATACAAACCCATACTTTTTACACGAAACCTGACGCTTTTTACATCAAGAGCAAGACCCATGTAATTTTAAAATACTCCGTTTACCACTAATAGAACCCGTACCACCTCCCTCCCTACTCCTTCCTACTTTCCATTTACTTCCTCAATTTACTTGTTATAAAAAAAACCTAAACAACTTCTACACATTTTTACTAAAGACATTACCCTCAATTATTCCTACCCTTTCCAGCCTTCCATCCGTCTTACTTTCCAAGCCAACCCGCTTCATTAAATGCACAAGGCTTGTTTTTCTTGGAATTTTGTTTTAATTAAATAAATTAGCCAAAGTAACGAGCCGATTATGACCAAAATATTCAACAACTCTACAGTTTATTCCAGCCAAACATCCTCCAAATCCGGACATTACTTTTGTAAGAAATGGAATACAAAACTACTCAGGATTTTGAATTATCATCATAACAATTCTAATCAAGTCTGCGTAATTTAGATAAACATCCATTTTTTTAAAAAAAGGCTTTTCTAATAAGAAATTACTTCAAAATATTCCAATTATTCTCCATTTTTCTGCCAACTTACGAGCTCAGGAAGGAAGTCCCATCCTTCCACCTACGCCTACGTACTCCCTTCCTCACTTCCCGTTGTTGCATTAACCTCACTTCCATAACTTATTTATTTAACGGGTAAAAAGCAGCCCGCATAAAAATTAAAGCTAAAGTAAGCGTAAAATAGCGTATAGAATAATGGAGTAGTTTGCTTGCTGGGAGGCATCTCAAACTAATTAATTACCTCATTCCATCTCAACATTTATACGGGGATAAATTTAATTCTGAGCTTGAGATAGATATCTCCGTCCAACAAATCTAATAACCACAAATCTAAATGTGTTCTTAAACCTTAACTAATTAACAAAGACTCGTCCATCCGTACGGATCATTCCTTCCCATTCATTTCAACACCAATAAACCCCGATAGATGGTAAGTTAACGTTAACGTCTTACCCGGTCCGGGTTTTCTAATACCCGGCTCAAGTGGAACTTTACTTGTACCATCCACCCATCCATTAATCTCGACATAAGTGCCATGTGTCTATGTCAGGATTGTGTGGACGTTTCTGATTTATTTACCTTACATTATTTTCAACCCAATCTTAACCCCCTTCACCAAACAAAGAACGTGTAGACAGAAAAATCATACATTTTATTCAGTTTATCATCCAAAAATACATAGAATATTGTACAGGGTGGCCCGAAATTATGAACTTACTTTAACTAGTAATGCTAACAGTACATCTCATATAATTTCTACTCTCTCTCTACTTGATAAGATATTCATGCAAATAATGTGAAATCGCCCAAAATGAGTGAAATCTCTACCAAGATTTACACAACTTGCACTTCTAATTTCTCCTAATGTGTACTAACTTTCCATCAATCTACTCATCCACCTTTCTCTCTCTCTCTCTCTCTTGGGATTTAAAATTCATGTAAAAATCTCCAACAGCGTCATTAGCCCACGTCTTTTCCCCTAAATAACACGTAAAAGTCATCCCAACCCTTTCACAACTTTTGACATTATGAACTCAGATGCTGCAATTTCTCTTTAAAAAATTGCTATTTAATTCAAGTCGCACAGCTAACCAAAGCTTTCCTAACAATTTCCCCTACTTTTATTTTTAAGATGATGAAAAGCCGCTAGGCAAACGTAGCACGAAACTAAACAACAACAACACAATAATTATTATTATTAGCCAACATCAATCGCCCAATTTGTTAACGAGCTGAATTGTAAATTAGTAAAGCCAACAACATTTAAGTTACTGCCAAATTCCAAAGCTAAAAGAGTTTAGAAAACGTAGGCTAAATGGCAAAACTAATTCCAAGTGGCAACCCAACTCAAAGAAAAGTAAAATGGCAAACTGAAATGGCAAAATAAATTAAGCTTTGAATAATTTCAATTAAATTGGTAACAACAATCTAAAGAATTAAATGGCCAACTACGTCCACAAAAAAAACACACCATACCAAAATGGCAAAGTTAAAATGGCAAATCCTTGCCAAACCCCCTCGGCAACCTGCCTAACCCTTTCTTTCCCAATAAAATAAAATCTTTCAGTGTATTTATTCTGAAACTTCCACTCACCAACTCCCACCCAACTCTCGACCACCAAAAAATAAACAAAATAGCCCTAAAATATTATTATAAAACATACAAACTGGACGCTAAAGATCCCTGGAGCAATTCTGCCAAATAATTTCCCCATGGATTATCCATCCAATAAAATAAATATTATTCCAACTTCCAGAAACAAAAGTCTGACCACAACAACCAAATCCCCAATCTCATTATTCTTCCGTTCTATTCTATAAAACAGCTCTTCCTTTCCCTTTCACCTAGCTTCATCCACATTTATTATCCATATTTACTTGATTATTAACGCAATCACTCACAAAATAACACTCAACCTATCCTTCCTCTCTTTCAACTTCAACAAATCCCATCCTAAAAACTATATTTAGACTTCTACCTTCCGGGAATAGGTAGGTCGAAGGCTGAAAGCTGGGCTTTTTCAGAGGCTGAACCAAAAGGCAAAAAGGTAATAATATCCTACTTTATTATTGCGAAATTAATTAGTAAATGCAATAAAAATGAATGCAAGCCAGGTTAAACTGCTTTTATAGCGATTGCTTTAGCAAATGTGCAACAAAAACTTGATAAATGAGTGGGTGTGGGTGTGATTATATATTGGGTCTATATGATATGAAGGGAAGTGGGTGTGGCTGAAGGGGAGGTACGCAGACTGACCTGTGCACTTCATCCCTTGATGGAGGACCCCATACAGGAGGGAGCCGCAGTGGTCACAAAACGCTGGACTTCCATACGTATTCGGCTTGAATTTGTGCTTTGTCCTCGAATCGAACTATAGTTTAGTTTTTAGCCCTTTAAATTAATCCTGTCTCTCACCCTATTTCCTTTTATAAACACCCCTGCCTTCCTACCGTAATAATTAATAAATCCCCTAATTTAATTCTAAAACCCCGCATACATACTATACATTTCCTGGGAACTAACCCTACCCATTACCTTAAACTAATAAAGTACCCGGGTATTAAAACGGTAAATAAGGTATCAATCAGTTTACAAGAAAAATATACTCTATCCTCTCCTATACACCGCGTGCTATATTTAATTCCCCTCACCTTCATATTTTTTCTGCCTATTATTATTAATTGGCATATCCATAATATAAAAACCTCCATCCCTCTCTACCAACTTTATACCAATCCTTCCTGTGATATTTTATCCAATAATATAATACCTCCTTTCTCATCCACATTTACCTTTACAAATTAACAATTATTGTTCGTCTAAAGATTTCTATTCCTCCCTTTATTTAAAAATAAACGTGTCATTATAAACGCATCTTGTGATCTTCTTGTTGCGTAAAAATCAAAGCATGTAAATCCCAATTAAATAAAATAAAATACTAGACAGACTTACATCAGAATCCGCCCCCTTGTCAGCACCGGGGCAGGTGAAGGACACAAACTCATGACATCGCTTGTGAACCACAAAACTGCAAACTGAACAAATAAAACATCACAAATTAGCAGAATTTCACCAATTAAAACCCCCCAAAAAACCCCTTCCAAAACCCCCTAACCCAAACTCCTAAAACCTGCTATAAATCTCCAAGATGATGTTACAAATTACACAAGACCTGAGATAATCCCTGTCCAAAACATCCTCCAATTAATTAGCCCTTTCTTCCTTATCCTTCCACTTGATTAAATAACTAATTAATAAATACTACAAACAAACCACGGGGGTTGAGGAAGACGGGGGGGGGGGGGGTCTTGTTAAGAATAAATCTTTTTACTAATTCAATCATTTTATTTCTGGATCCGTAGAAAGTTGGATTCCCAGTAGGAAACTCGACTAAATTGGTTTAATAAAGCGTGTCATTGCTTTCCCTTTTATTCAATACAGATTTGGGGATCCTTTCTTGCGTTTCCATCATAAAAAATAAGGGATAAAGCTCCAAGAGGACAAAAAACAGGACATTAATTAAATCAATTTAAGCTAGAGACGTCTCTCTATCAAAGTCTGAGCTTCCTTTATTTATTATTTACTTTATTCCCTAAATCCTCGCCCATATACTGCCCTCAGTAATTACCCCGCACGCCTATCCTTTCCATGCTAAAAGGGGTATCTCTCCCATGTTTCATAACATCTTTTTGTACATACATAACCCACGGTATCTGGGGGAGGATTTAGGGTAGTTTATTTCATAAACGGAACGAATAGATAAGACCTCATCTACACCCCGCATCCTACAAGCTGCATGTTCCTTCCGTTACAATAAGTGAGACGTTATATTAATTCCTAAATATTAAATAATCAACAGAAATACTTACTTTGACATTGATAGCCTTGTTTGCCAAACCCCCTGTAAATCACAATAAAAACAGACAATTAAACAACAAATAAGTTATTCCCTTCCTCCTCCTGATCTAGCATCCTTCTATTTACACCTTCACCCCTTTATACCCTTTTTAAAAGGCTCAATTCAAGTCGGGAATACTACAAAGTTCACATTTTCACATCCCAGAAACCCGGAAATGAGACTGTGAATCCGGAACTTTTTCCACCAATTAACTCCAAAAAAATAAAACTAAAAACTGTAATTAATTATCAAAAAGGACGAATACAAGGGCAGAGAGAAAGAGACTCTCAAACTAAAGAATCAACAACTTTTGTTGACCCCGACTTCATTTTGTCACACGGAAATGCATTAAAAACTCATGCAAATCCAACAAACCATAGTTTTTCCAATATTAAAGCCCCAGAATATACTAAAAATAGGTCGAAACTCAGCTTAAATATCCAGAAGTTACCTAAATTTAACATTGTCAAAATCTATGCCAGCCTTCTTCAACTACTTTTAGCAGTTTATCCAGCATTACTCTAACTAGAACGTAATCTTATCTGGGCCTAAATAAATGCATACGACACTCGACCCGATGGGATGCATATGATTTTATTTCACGTGGATCTAATAAAAAGTGAAGGGTTCCCCAAGGTAAAGTTAGCGACTTGAATAGATAGCGTGTTACTTTTTAACTCTGAAAAAGGGTAAAAAGTTTGGGATAAAACTTTTCCCAAAACTCCCAACTCAAAAGGTCCATATTGGACAAAATGGAACACTTTCCTATGAACTTTTACGAATAATAAAATGTGAGGGGGAGATACAGGATTTATAACAACTTCACATAACTCCAACTCATTTGTTAACATGACATTTAATCCATTACACTATTTCCGCTACCGTATTTCCAGAAATTATGTCCCCCCTCCAAATAAATCCCCCCATCCACTATCTTTCCATGTTCAAATTACAAATGTTCATGTTTCCAATTTTTCCTTACAAGTAATAATTCCCCGGGGGCATTACTTCGGGAAATACGTTTTTTGGTAGTGAATCTTTTTGCCCTTTTTATTAGAGTATAAAACCTTCATTTTTGTATTATTTTTTAAATCACAGCTCATTTTATTTGATTCCTTTTATCCTTGATGAAGAATTTAGTCCTTTTATTATTTTGATTTTAATGCGGGTAGAATTGTGTACTTTTGCTGATGCATGCATGCTTGTCTGGAGTTCAGTTAAAACATTTATACATTCCGTTTTTATGCAGAGAAAGAAATCAAGCAGAACAACCACAACCTTTCTAGTTAATTTGTTTACACTTAGTCAGGCATTTTCAAAGGGAGACGGAGAAACCCAAGTAGTGCACCTTCCATGCTTTCTCTCACTAATAAAACAAAACTATTACTACTACTACCACTACCCCTACTACTACTACTACTACTACTACTACTACTACTGCTACTACTGCTACCCCTACTACTACTACTACTACTACAACAACTACCACTACTGCTACTACCACTACTACTACTACTCCTACAACTACTACTACTACTACTACCACTACCACTACTACTACTACTACAAAACTACTACTACTACTCCTACAACTACTACTGCTACTATTACTACCACTACTACTACTACTACAAAACTACTACTACTACCTCTACTACTACTATTACTACCACTACTACTACTACTACAAAACTACTACTACTACCTCTACTACTACTATTACTACTACCCCCATAACCATTACCTTAAAACTTTGAACATCTGATTTCTCCAAAAACATTTCAATTTCAAAATATTGTATTGCGCTTCTTAAAAAAGTATAGGTTTTGTTGTGGTAAAATAAAAGAGTAAAGAGCCAATGGATTTATCCCACCCGCATGTCTCCCAGCTATTTAAATATTTCTAAAATAAAAAAGTTGTATACGAATACAGAATGAATAAAAATGAGGAGTTTGGTCAATTATTAATCGGGTGATGAAGAGATTGTGTCAGAGGGAAAGGATGGAAGTAGATGGATGGACCACACCCATTCCAACCTTATTTTACAATACTTTACAATTTAATGACAGACAGGTGACAGAGAGCGTCAAAGATACCCGGCGGGTGGAGATGGATTCCCCGATGTGTGTCTGTCCGTCAGACCGGAACCTTACTGTCTCTCACCTTACCTAACTACAATAACGATACCCTTCCACCAATCCATCACTTTACATTCAGGAATACATTGGAAGTTCACGATGGATAGGAAGCTACACCATCTACTTCTACAATGGGAGCGCGGCAGGAGGTCCGGCGACTCGGGGTCCGGCGACTGGAGGTCCCATGGCTGGGGGTCCGGCGGCTCTGGGTCCGTAGCGGCTGGAGGTCCGTAGCGACTGAAGGTCCGCCGGCTCGGGGTCCGTAGCGACTGGAGGTCCGTAGTGACTGGAGGTCTGTAGCGACTAAAAAGGTGGCATGACATGATATGATAGAGGTGGATTAGACAGTAGAAATTGAACGA